>JARPMJ010000856.1:0-211824 GCA_033366665.1 Phoxinus dragarum | reverse complement strand
ATCAAAACTCAACATACCAATTTGAAAGAACTTTCTGATGCAAAGCCTCTGCACATAAGTTCCAGATATGCCTTTTAAAGTCGTAATTGCATGTAATATATATGCTATTTAGAGAACTTGCTGTTTGAGAAAAAAAAGATTTGTTTTAAGACATTTACACTTTTATTAAGCAGTGATGCATTAAACGAATCAAACATGACAGTAAAGACTACTACAGTTACAAAACATTTATATTTCAAATAAAGGATTTTTATTTGAACAAATGAATGAAAGAACACATAAACCAATTAAGCAGCACAACTGTTTTCATCATTGATCATAATAAGAAATGTTTCTTAAGCATCAAATCAAACCATATTAGTGAATTCTGAAGGATCATGTGACACTGAAGACTGGAGTGATGGCTGCTGAAATTATAAATAAAATAAAAAGATGATGCTTTTTGCAAATGAAGTACTAACAGAATCTAGTATCCAGATATACTAATATCTATGAGATAACTACAGAGTTACTGTAAGATCAGAATGCAAGCAGCATTCATTGAAGTTGAGTGTGAGTGTGAGTGTGAGTGTGAGTGTGAGTGTGAGTGTGTGTGTGTGTGTGTGTGTGTGTGTGTGTGTGTGTGTGTGTGTGAGAGTGTGTGTGAGAGTGTGTGTGAGAGTGTGTGTGAGTGTGAGTGTGTGTGTGTGTGTGTGTGTGTGTGTGTGTGTGTGTGTGTCTCACACTTCCAGTCTTTCTCACTTCTCTCCAGTAGCCTCTTGTCATAACATAAAATGTCATCCCAGTCACACGACATAATCCAATCTCAGCCCAATGCTAACCAAAGGAAAATCACATTTAGTGCACAAGCTATATAGCTTTATATGGGCCAAATCTAATTGTCCCAATATACCTAAAGACAGAGGTACAGGAAATGGAGCCATGGCATAGCGGAGATAAGGAAAAGGAGGCCGCATCCCAGGGCATCCTTCACACATTTCTCTGGCACTGATTAGATAAATACCAAAAAACACCAGCTCTGGTGTTTTCCATTTAGTAAGTTATAACTGCCATATAACTCTGGACTAAAGGAAGACTTCTTAGTGGCAAATATTAACATGACATGTTGCAAGTAATTTTGACTTGTTTAACCTTGAGCATTAGTGTCCCAAAGGACCAAGGGCGTGGGTCACGAGACAAATGACTTGACTAGATTTTCTACTGAAATCTCATCCACAGCAGAACTGGATCTGAATGACTTTTGAACATATTGAAACATATCCTTTCATGAACGCTGCCATCAAGACAGCCTACATCAAGACAGCCTACAACGGTCTGTGCAGTTTAGACAAAAATCATACTGCAGTGCTGAAATAATATTAAGTACACAGTATACATTAACTTTATAACTGTTGAGTTAGATATCGTTCTTTGCTTGTGCCTGTTTCCCATTCCAACCCAGCAGTATTCTCATTTATAAACAATAGTTGAGTTAAATAAAACAGCCCAGCGTGTTGGGCCAAACATTTAAACCAACCTTAAAACCCATCACTGGGTCAAAATGGGACAAACCAAAAGCTAAAATGCTCCAAATTGGGTTGTTTTATAAACAGCCCAAATCAATCATCAGATATAAAATAATTTAAACAAATGTAATCATTCCTAAATCATATAAATAGCTAGACATAAAAAAACTCTCCAAAACACTTTTTTTTGTGGCTGACTGTGCACACACATAAATTACAGTCTTTTTAAAGTCCAAGCAGGTGGTGAAGGGTGAGAGGTGTGTGTACGAGACATGATTTCAGCCCATTAGAAGCAGTGACCCCCTACAGGAGAACATCGTGTTCAGGAGCAGACTGGGAGAAAACATGCCTGCAAATCACTAGTTACAGGTGCATAGCTGTGATCTCCTAATGAACATATGGCAATGGAGGCGGAGGTGGGAATGGAGCTAATCTAATCAATTGATAGAAGAATAATGAGTTGTTTATGATTAGAAAATATTTGAAAGAGTCTTTCAGTGATGTCACTTTAAAATAAAATAAACATTTCTGTAAAAAAATATTAGAAATATACAGTATAAAAGGCAAAAGAGTTAGTTGCAGTGAGGGAGCAAATATATTTAAACAATATATAATAATTATGTAAAAATAACTTGAAATCTTATATGTGCTACAATATATTTTATGCTTTTGAACACTATATTCAGGATTTTTCCTGAATTTAAAATAATTTAGCGGCCGACAAAATGAATCTTTGTCCCACCAAAGATTTATTTTACCATTTAATGTGATGATGCCTGCCGTTCTGCAGTTCCACTAATAGCCGACTGCTTTAAAACGCTCCTGTGTGTGTGTGTAAGCGCTCTGTTAAGAGCATCAAAGGTTTACAACGCTTTGGCAGTGTTAAGCTTTGATCCAATCACAGACATCTGACAACATCTGTTGAGCACATGAACACAATGGCCAATTAGATGTGATCAAGTTAGTCAGAGTGATACTGGGATTATTAAGCTAAAGTAGTTATGTTTTTTATTTGTTCAGGCAGTTTAGAATGTTTTATGATTTTTTTTGTTTGTTAGAAGTATTTTATCATGCTATTCCTTACCTGGGTTTTTTTTTTTACCTGATCAAAGATTTTATTTAAAAGATATACTTTAGTGACACAGCACTAATATATATATATATATATATATATATATATATATGCCCGCTTTCAGGCTATTGATTTAGAAGTGTGTTTTTGTTTTGGAGTGAATGAGTGAAATTGCAGAAATTACAATAGTTTAAAAGTGTTAAACAGTTTGTTCAGTTCAGTGCTGTTATAATTGTCAAATTATATTTCTGTATATCGGTTATCGGCACATAAACATGCAAATAATCGGTAATTAAATAAATAAAAATCAACATCGGCTGATCTCTATTTCTAAAGGACAACTAAACTGTGACTGTTGCACTATATTGTGCTAGTCAAAGTAGAAACCAGGTCACGAATCAATAGCTATTAGCCCAATGTAAAGTTTCACTCAGGTTTCTGTTAGATACAAAAACATTTCTAGTGGATATAGCCTAATTGTCTTACAAATTGCTGTCATACTAACATTTTTGGACATAAATACATATATATATAATTTAAAGTATGTTGGAATAGATTACAGAGCAGTTGTAGGGGTGAGTGATATACATTTTTTAAAAGTGCATTATGCCAAATTCGATTTGCCCAGTTGTGCTTCTGGTGACTCGAGATAAAATTATGTTCCCCTTCTCCCTCCCATGTCACTATCCTAACTGAATAAAAACAAAAATGCCCGATATAATAAAAATTCTACAATATTTTGGTCATTTAAAATATCTCATGATATTCTTAAGATAGGCCTTTCAATCATCATCAATTTGATGAATTTTAACTTTTTTTTCAAACAGTCATACACATGGTCATTGCAATGAAACAACTAATCAATACATAAATAAAATAATAAATAAATAAATAAATAAATAATTTTCAATACAAGCAATGAGACTGTTTTTGCAGTGTTTTCTTTGGTTCTGAAGCCTCTATGACAAAATACAGAATACAGATGACTGTATAAAAGGCACAATTAATCCAACCATTCCTCAACAATTTGAGATGATTCACTCTACATGATTGTTTTTGCTATATGCTTTTCATATGTAGCCAATATAACAGCATTCCCCAATGTGTTTGTATATAATACAATACAATTGATTGTCAAGTGGCCAAACAAGCACTGTTGTTAGCTGATAATATCATTATATTTGCCAATAAATCCGTCTGAAATAAGCACTGTCATGCCTGACTACTTGCAACTAATACGTATAACAATGTTGGCATTTAAAAACAAAGGCACAAAAGTTTGCAAGCGTCTTTATGAGTGTGTGTACCCTTTACAAGGCCATCCAAAAGGCATTTCAAAGGTTATAGATTACGTCTGAGCACTAGCTGTGGAACACCAAGTGGTAAGGCATGGGCTAGTCATCTGACAGAGAGAAACAAAGGGGCATGACATCAACAAACTCAGATATACGCAAACAGGGCAGGCTCACTCATTGCCCCTCTCTTCTGCAGTTCCTTCCATCCCTGCTCTTTGATCCAAGGGGGCGATAGTTACGCTAGCATAAAAAGGTCAGCGCGGTTGCACTTTGCCTGCATGAGTCAGTCAACTGCCCTCCTCCCCGCTCCTCTTTCCTTTCTATCTATCGCTCTCAAAGTCACATGTCTTCGTCAAAGCTGCGTCATTCACATTCAACACATTCTTCTGGCCTGGGCAGTCTCTGTTCACATGACTAGAGCACTGCTTAGGTCGGTCTGACAGCCTGCCCAAACAATTCCCTCTTTTTTAGTACCAAATACTCTGTCAAAGGGCCCCAAAACGCAGTGACCTCCACAACTCTAGTGTCAGGTAGAAAATCCTCATGACTCTCATAGAACTTTCTGAATTTTTCAGTTTGTGTAGCTACATCTAAAACACCAAAGGCAACATAACAGCTGGAAAGGGCTGTAAATATGCATACCACAAAATCTAGTTTTCACACCTTTTGAACTGAATTTCCATGATATTTCCAAGACTTTACTTTCCTGTTTTGCATCAAAAATAGCAACTGCACTCACAAAGAGCAACTTTCCACAGACAAACGTTTTGAAGTGATAACTACAATTATTTATATGAAACATACATTTTCATGACTTTCAAATATTATTAATTTCCTCAATTTTTCTAGCCCTTAAAACCATGATTTTACAAATTTCAAGTTTGACATGACGGTGGGAATCAAAATCAAACACAAAAGAATGCTGCAAGTTATTATATTTTCATGTTGCAACATGATGGAAGTAACTAACAACAGATCTTTTATTTCGGATTGTGATGTACACTACATCCGAGTAAAAATAATTTAAAAATGTAGGGCCGGGACTTATCCATACATCGGTTGTTGATTGGATGAAGGCAGATCTGAATGTGAGCTTGCAGTAAATTCTAAGAATGGTCCGGGTTAAGCAGACTAAAATGATTGGAGAAGTCCAGCATTCGCCACCAAAGAGAAGTCCTTTCACCAGAAGATCGATCAAGTTATGTTACTTTAATAAAAAAATTACAGGATCAAAAAACAATTAAAAAATAAATCATGTATGGATCAATCATTCACAATACGGACATTAGAAAACGCTTTCATTTCATGCCAACTTAAAAAAAAAATAATCTAAAAAGGACACAACTCAGAATTAATAATTTACAGAACTGTAGTTTCATCTAGCGTCATTGAACATTCCCTACACGTTTCCATTGGTTGGTAAAACAGACAGTCCTGCCCCAAACTCATTGGTTGAGCCACTTGTGCAGTTTTAGTCTCTCAAGCAAACAACAATGGTTTGATAGGGTCTACATATTTTAGAGAAATCCAGCTACAATCAGAAATCACTCACTTACAGTCGTAAAATAAAATAAAATAAAATTTACCGGAAAAATGTTCAAGCTTTCAGACAAATCTGCAGAAGTGAATTTAAATTTGATGAAAAATAAGTAAATGCTCATCAAGCAGATAATATAATGACCTAATGAAGGGTTCAGGTTCCAAAGTCAAGCATGCCCTCTCAGCATTTACAGTTAAACACCTGCAGGCTACCAGCACCTGCTCGTATAGAGACTTCAGAAGAAACTCTGGAGACACTTATCTGCAGTGTAAGCCAGGTGTCTTTCTCCAAGAACCGTAAGATCAACAAAACGTGCAATGAGGAAATGAAAGGAACCCGTACTGACCTTGAGAGCAGAGCAGAATTAGTGGAATGAAACTTAATCCAAAGTTCTTGGGGAAAAGGGCGATGAAGGTTATGGAACAAACAAGTAAATCAGAAGTCAAATGAAGACTGGAAACAACACATCCCAAATCAGCACTGCGAGTGGAGAGCATTCACTTCAGAAACGAGCCTGTGCACTGCATGGTCTATACTGGAGGTCTTTTGGACTTACACACTGTATACTGTATAGCTGTATCTCTGTTGGCATGATGGCAGGCTGAAGAAATCAAGCCATATTGAGCAGCCCTTCTAATGCAATCAGGAGAAAAGAGCACTCACAGGACACTGGTCGCTGAGAGCTCTCTCCCTCCACACACACACACACACACATGCTTGCAGTGAGGGGGAAGGGCAGTTCAATGTGAGCCAGGCCACAGCAGACTCACGGTAACCTGAGAAATTACACTGGGCGGCGGCGGCATTTCACAGCTTGTCTCCAGCCTGACCCCTCCTACACACTAGTAGCCCACTGAGATCCCGAGTAGGGACAGGGAGAACCTGGGAAGCATTTAGTCAATTAGATCCAAAGCCAAATCAAAAACCAGGTGCCCCTCATCTATCTCCTGATGGTTCAACCATATCCGGTCCAAACCATATTTAAAAATAGGTAACGGTTTTCAGTAAGTTTCAATTTGTTAAAGGGGTGGTTGGGTATGATTTCACTTTTATATCTTTAGTTAGTGTGTAATGTTGCTGTTTGAGCATAAACAACATCTGCAAAGTTACAATGCTCAAAGTTCAAAGCAAAGGAAGATATTTGCTTTTAAAGAAAAGGACTACAACAAACGGCTGGTAGGGACTACACGACATTCCTCCCGGGTTAGTGACATCACCAACCCTAAAATGAACATAAACCCCACCCCCGGGAACACACAGTCCATGTTGAGAAGAGGAAAAGTTGTTGTAAAAGAGTACATTTGTGAGTCAGCTCAAACTTTAGCATCCATCTTTTCACATGCAATATAAAGTCACTCTGTGTGCATCTCACAATAGTTCCTATACGAGCGATTTATAGATTACCATGACAGAATATGCTAATTGAAGATAGTTAACTCCACATCAGCAACATGAATTCGTCAACTAACCATTCAGAAATGTCCTGTTGCTTCTTCATGTTGTCACTTCTTCTTGAGTCTCTCCATCTTTGTCTGACTCCGTTTTAACATTAAAGGGAGAACAGTTTTCTGAACCCTTCACCCCGTCCCCTCTCCTTAATTCTCACTCCAAGCTAAACAAAAGTTGTTAACCATGCATATGTACCTTTAACTATGCATTGTCATATGATCAACCAGTCATGATACTGATTCAAGTTTCACAAAGCTTAATTACACTAAATGATTCTTGATTAATTTCAAAAGTAAAAGTAAAAAAATTCAAATCATTAATGTGCGAGTCTTTCCTAATAATAAATGGCTCTTAAAGCCCAAAGTACACTTCAGTTGACGCAAATTCTTAGTGCATGGTATTTGCGTACAGCCGAACAAAGCATACTCTACTTGATAGCAGTCGCAAACATATATTTGACACATGCACACTATAAAGTTTTGTCCTTGTCCAATGTCTGATTTATTTACACACTATAATCAGATTCAATTAAATCTACTCAAATTGAGTAAAAATATAACTCCTTTTGCCATGGCACTGTTGATACAGCTGATGTAATGCTCAGAGCGCACATGTTATAACATGTCTATGAGAGTAAATTTGGATTATTATGTCAGTCATTCTGGAGTGTCACTACAATAGCCAAAACTGATTCTTCAATCCCACGCGGCTCTGTTTTCCAGCGCAGGTCCTGCAGCCTACTCGCTCTCTCTCCAACACCTCCTCTTAATGTACTCAAGCCTATAACTAGGCTTTATTCCAAATAAAGAAAAGAGAAAGAGAGAGAAAGTGTTCTCTACAGCCATCTGGGAACTATCAGAAGTGTAGCACAGGAAATGGTCGCTATGCTGCTGTCAGGCACCTCAGAACACAACCAAACGACACGTCAAAAGCAGAAGAGCAGCTGAAGAAAAAATAAGATAGACAGAGAGAAAGGGGGGGGGGGGGGGGGGTGAGGAGCTTGACAAACTTGCATTCCTGTGCAGCATGGGACTCTAGGATAGTGTATTACTACAGTTTAACACTCCCTTCAACTTATGGAGTTTTAATCCGCAACCTTTAAATAACAACAACAATAAATATTATTATTATTATAAATACTACAATATCATTATTGTTTAATAATTACAAATTAATCATTATACATATTTTATATTTATTAGTAATATAATAGCAGTTATTATTTTAATATTATTCATTGTTATTAAATATTAATACTTAAAATATATAATATACATGTAATAGCAATATAACATTATTATTATTTAATACAAATTAATTCAATATGAACTTATATTTATTTTAATATTATTAACATGTAATAATTATTATTGCTGTTATTGTTTATTATAAATATTATTAAATATTACCAATTCTTAACTGATAAATAATCATTTAGCATAGTGCTATTTAGATGATTTTATCTGGATACAAATCCAAAAACTCTGGCACTCAGTTTTTTATTTATTTATGTTTGTTTGTTGGTCATTTCAGACAGTTCTGCCCCAAACATTCTTTGAACAAACCAAAGGCACCATCTCTGGTTGTCAGTGTTTGTTTCTGGGGAAGAACATAAAATAATAGCACCTTCTAATAATTGCACCTTCTAAAAACAAAAAGGCTCAAATCTATTCTTAAACTAGACTCACCCAAGAAGTCTGCATCACAAGATTTGGCAACTTCAAGAACAAAATGTCTGTTCCTGAAATCCCCCACTTCCCCTCTAAAGCTTTTTTCATTAGCTGCTAATTTCATTCCGTAAACAGAGATGGGCGACTAATAAACTAGTCATTCAAGATTATGCAGGGCTCCAGACGGCTACCTTTTTTATTGCCGGTCAGAGTAAATTTTGTTCGAGGTCCCACTGGTGCGTAGACGGTTATACAGTCAGGGTCTGTGTATAATGGGTTCTATTTGCTTTTGACGTGACTCTCGCATCCGGTGTAGGCAAGTGTCAGCCGTTAAGCGACTGAACGCTAGTAGGTAGGGCCTATGGTGCAATGATGTAAAAATATTCGTCAATGTCTTGCTCTCTAGAGGCAGGCATATGCAAATGCATTTGCCCATGTGACATCACAAGTACCCCAATATCCAAACGAGTTGTTTTTGGAGCTTGATTAAATACGTTGTTTATAATGAGGAGGATGTTATAAGCTCTGATACTTGCAGGATGTTTTAATGGTACAAAAGACCTCTTATATGTTAAAAGATCAAGGCAACTTTGCAAACATGCTTTAACAATCACTGCTTTTAAAGCACCCTACAGCCATCAAGTCAGCGCTTCTGAAACAAATTGATCAGCTTCAATAGGTGTAAAAAAAAAAACTATGCTAGTTTTGTGCATTATGAAGTTATATTATATGTAGTCTGTTATCTGTTGGTAGAAATGGCTGCACATAGTTCTTGCATTCCGTCTGGGCTATTTTCTGAATGTTCTTCACGTCAGAAGGACATCTTTGCTATGTTTTAAAACATTGTGTCAGGATAAACGTATCTTAAATCACGGCATTAGACCTAACGATCTGTCTAGCTGTTTTTGATTCTGAAAAAAATATTAAATATCAAATAAAATATTTGCAAAAATGGTTTTGTGCATTATATTAATTCAGTAAGTAATGCACTGAAGTAAAATATGCAAGTATACAGTCTAAATTGAATGGTGCTGACAAATTCATAGCACCCACTTCAGTTCAGAGAGACCGAATCCAATCGATACGGCTTGTAATCAGGGCCAACTGCATTTAATTTAATCAAAATAACTTCAAAGCCTCATGCAGGGCATTGTGAAAGTACAGAAGGAGTTTAGAAAACCTCAACACAAACTATATTATATGGAAACCAGAGGACAAAAAAACCCCGGAGAAGAAGAAAGTGTGAGACTTCCATTTTCATTTTATCTTATCTCTGCATGGGAAAGAACAAGACTGACCAAATATCCCCAGTAAATAAAAGCTCACATCTGTTTACAAACTGCCTTTTCATGTAAGCCTCTCATTGCTGTACTTCTGCAGTTCAGCGCTCAGGCTAAAGCTAATTCGGGATCAGTTGACAAAACAACACTAGTCTAGATATATGCAGACAATGACACATGCGAGAATAAAAGCTTATCAAACGTGTTGTGAATCAGATTTCGAAGGCATCAATAAGCAAAGGGCCACTGAGCACTTCAGCAGGTTATAATTAGCTAGGATCGTCATGCTCAATGGCTGAACACTACAAACAAGCACTACAGATAAGACCAGGAGCACATGACTGTAGCGGGCCTCTGGAAAATCGTGAAATAAAAGCCCTTCTTTAAAAAAGTGACCAAGACACATAGGTGCCAGGATGAAAAATTAAAAAATGTATTTAAGATGTTAAGCAATCAGATTAGATCTATTAAACACTGCACATGCACATCATTAGACAAAAAGTCAGGCCAGTAGTTCAAATGTATGATTGCACTGCGAATATGAATTTTCCCACAACAACAAAAAAATATGAAATATAATATAAATTAATAATATAACAACTAAATTCTCACCTAGAAAAAAACTCTTATAACTACATACTGTGACATAAGAACAGTAGCATTTTAAAAAATTATGTGAGTTTTATTTATGTGTACACTGTCTAGTCAAGAACATGGAGTTATAAAAACATTGAAAAGTCCCAGTGCTGATACTGGTAGGATATCAGTAGTCGTTGAGGGCCTCTCATCCAATCAGATTCGAGGACTGGAACTAACTGTTGCATATATAGAGACATTTTAATGTATATTATATAAATATAGTGTTTTATATACTGCTAAATGCTAAGAGGTTGAATATGGAGTTTGTCATTTAGCCAACATCTTAATGTATTATTCATGAAATAGCAACAAACAGGAACATTCCTAGCTTAAGGGGTGGTCACACTACACTACACTATGCATATTTTTACAGTGAAGTAGAGTAAATTGTATATTTTTTACTTTTTGGATTTATTTTTGTTTTTTATATGTTGAATTTACTTTATAAACAAGATACTGCGGAGTGTGACGTAACTTTGATGTTGTGTGCTCAAAGTGTAGTGTGACTGGCTTTATCCTGGAAGAGTACATAAAGATTTTAGACAGCATTCTATTCATTTTAATTATACCACTGATTACAATACTAAAGTCAATAAAATATTAGAATCAAGCAGTCTTACCATGAAAGTGATTTAAGTACAGTAACAACAACAGGAAAAGTCAAATGCAACTTTGTTTCCGCAATACTTTCCCACCAAGGGATGTAAATAGTCTGTATATAAAGTTATGTGCTCTGGATCAAACTGATGGAGCCCTGGTGAATAATAAACTCTTGAGCTTCCCAGCAAAAATAGAAAGGTCGTAGAGTAAAGGAAGAGACTATGTTTGGTTATGTGTGTGTGTTTTAAAGGGGCACGTCCCCTCCCCTGCTCCCAGACAGAGGCTGCCTTTGGAGGCCCTCTAGAGAGCAGACTGTGTGAATGAGTTACGACAGCTGAGGCCTCTTCCCTCACCACTGGAATCCTAAAACACACACCATCCTGCCAATAAAATAAAATCAACCAAGCAACAAATGCTTATCCAGTGCTAATGTAATGTTTTCGTAAGAACCTGCATGTACACCTAAGGCACCAAAAAATGCCTGCAAAAAAATGCACAGATCACGTTAAATGCGGTTACACGGCCGTACGTATTCCAAAATGTTAGCATCATATCGGCTGTTTCCCATGAGGTCTCTAAACATTATTTCTGTTATGTTCTTAAAACTAGAGTTGAGTCTTAATAAACAGTTAAAGGGATAGTTCACCCAAATATGAAAATTCTGTCATCATTTACTCACCCTCAAGTTGTTCCAAACCTGTATGAATTACTTTCTTCTGCTGTACACAAAAATTACATATTTTGAAGCAACCAACCAAACAGGCCCAAGGCCACACTGACTCCCATAGTATGGAGAGAGAGAAAATAATACTATGGAAGTCCATCAATAATGGGGTCCATCAACTGTTTGGTTACTGACATTCTTAAAAATATCTTCTTTTTGTATTCAACAGAAGAAAAAAACCTTATACAGGTTTGGGACAACATGAGGCAATGAGTAAATTATGACATAATTTTCATTTTTTGTGTGAAATATCCCTTTAATAATGTTATATAAATATACCAAAATACACACTTACATTGTGTGTTTTCCACACAAATAGGATATTCAATAGTAACCAGACATGGAGAGTTTTTGTGCATTAGTTAGAGGTTAAGTGAGTGGTAACCATTTTAAATAATAAATGTAACATTATTAGACACTCCACAGCTGTTTCAAAATGTGCAGACAAGCCTATTTGTTCTCTGGCCATTTCATGAAAATAAATTCAATTATATTCAAAAAAATATTTAGACAATAACCACAGTCATGCTGCTTGTCAAGACCTTGAAATAACTGAAATGCACTTCACTAAATCAATGTTTACATAAGCCCTTATTTTTCTTTTTTCTTTTTAATTGCTTAGGCTATCACCTGGAGTGTAGAAAAAGCAAGATGATCCAACTAGGGATTTTTGGACACTAGGGATTTCAACCACAAAATGCCTTAGCCAAAAAGACTAAGCCACAGAAATGCCCTTTTCAGCCTAAAATGTCAACAGCCTAAAACTGTTACTTTAATAACCAATAACAGAATCTTTGAGAGAGAGAAAGCAGCATGAATGTGGGAAAAGAGCTAAATGACGATGGTTGATTTACAAAAACATGCATAAAATAAAATAGTACCTGAATAAACAAATAGATATTGATGACAAAGACTTGTGGCATGTTTCTTTCCCCCCTAGTGATATGGAATGGTAGGCCAAATCAAAGGTCATCACGGGCCTTTGGGCATTTCTTCTATAATTAAATCATTTCAATATAACTTGAAAAAAGTTTTTCTGAGAAAAACACTCTAAACTTAACATACACCCATCACCCTCTTGGTTGTTAACAATAATAAGTAATGTTTGCTTGCTGTGAAGCGATTTAACGTAACATCTAATGCAATTCACCAGAAGAGGAAATTATCTATCATGTGGCAAGGCAGAGAAGCTTCTGTTACTAAACACCATTCTTTTGACAATGAAAATTGTTTAATATAATATATTTATTTTCTGCTTCTTCCGCACATCATAATAGTGTTCATGATCATAATCATCTCTGTACGGCAAGGCATTTAAAACAAAGGCTAATTCCAAAAGAGCACTTTCAGTTTTGATTTTCAGCCCAGTGTGTCCAGAATTTTCAGTTTCCGCCAAGAATTTTCATTTCGGTCCATCACTATTGAAAAGCTATATTGGGTAGGAGTGGAGCACATTAATATTGCAAAAGGTTTTTTCTTATTTGTTACAGTTAATAATTGATAGCAGAGGCAATCCATTATCAGGGCCCCTCTCAGCCCTGACAGAACTACTCTGGACACAAATGACCAGTCGGGGTGGGAGGGAGACTGGCAAAAAGAGAGAGAGAGAGAGAGGACAAATGAGCAAAAAATGTCTGCACCAGCACCTAGCTAAGCCGATAACCCCAGCCACAAACACTGTTTGTTTCTGCAAAAAGTGGCACGATATGTTTCCCCCAACTAAGCAGATTTAATGAATCCTGACTAAAAGAAATAATTCTTTTGTTCCTCTGTGCACTCCACTGAATTCAGTGCAGCAAGCTTTTAAAATGCAACCGCATGCTTAAAGGCCGTGAGCGAGAACAGCCAGTGCATGGCATGGGTAATGGCTTGTTTTGTAAATGCTTGGAGCACCTAGTGGCTTGCTGAGTTGCATTAAAGCAAAAGGGTGGAGTGCGTTCTTGATTAGATGGGTTGAGCTGCACAAGTCCCTAGATTTCTGCATTTCCCCCTCTGGCTCTCTTTCCCTGTTTTGCTCCAACCTCTCAATCTTCCTTGACGCTTATTGCAATGTGGAAATCTGCCGTGTATACCAACCATAAACAATAATTTCACAATCTCAGAAATAAACTACCACAAAGCAGGACTGAAAAAAGCAACAGTAACTGCAACAACAACACATTTCAATCAATACCACGGTCATAATAGTTTTCTGCGTACTTGTCATTTGTGGACATTTTCTATTGAAACAGGACGTTTGGGCAGGATATATCGACAAGCTTCTTGCACATATTTTTTTTATTATTAATGTTATATTTTTTTTATTTCATATATTTTTTGATTCATTCATATCAGTCAATACTGGATATATATATATATACACTGTACTGTACATTATAATGTTCTGATGTCTAAATCCACTTTTATTTTAATTTTTAGACTAAATTGTATAGAATTTTAATATATGACATTTATTGATTATAAGGCATAACATGAAAATAATTATTGGCTTATCGTTATTGGCCAGAATTTTTATATTAAATTATTAAATATTAAATAATACTACATTTTTAATTAGCCAATAGGTTCAAGTTAGGCTACTTCACCACCATAAACAATGATTGGCTACAAATGCAGGGGGAGGGACATTCTGATTTTGATAATCATCTGATTAAATACACATTTAAAACTGAAAACATGCAAATAAATAAAACTGAATTTTGTAAATGTATGTTTACACAGACATACAAATATATACCAGTAAGCAAATAAATAAGCAAGTGGGGATGCTCTATTATTGCAAAAATCACAATTATTTGGGTTAATTTTGTAATGATTATTTAAAGATTATGATTAGGTCATATGGCCAAAACCTTAAATGAGCCATTTATTTATCGATAGCAATATATATCAAGTATATATTTGCTGGAAATAAGTTTGCTTTGATATCTACATTTTTGATACCAATCACAATTCTCTATTCCAATTTCTATACCACAGCAGAATACTACGCTAACTAGGCCTAATGTAAGAAATAAAAGTCCTAAAACTAAAAAAATTTAGTAGTTAGAAACAGTCAGTACTCAGAAATACAATATAAAACATGCAAATTACAAACAATAAGTCAATTTAATACCTAATGCACGGATCCAGTGTACTGATTCACATTCTGTTTACGTTCACTTAAGACATAACAGACTGGCTTTATTGTGAACACTCGCCAAGCCCAGCATTTTGGCATACTTTACCGTGCATTTGACCATTTAGGGCACGATAATTGTTTTATCTTGATTACTCTCATTTACATAATCGATGTAAGCCAAAATCAAAACTCAATTTGGATTAATCGCACCGCCCTATAAGCAAGTAGGCTACATCCTGATTCCAGATGCGCTCTAAGTGAAAAATCACATGAACGATGAGATGACATGGTCTCAATAGCAGAAGTGAGTAATATTAATACTTCCGACTTCAATGCGAGTTCCCACAATACTCCTCCATTCCGTACATGTGTTCCCAACTTCATTTGGCAGTTTCACAAATAGTCTCTCCAAGCATTACGAGAAGGGTGCGAAAGAAGAAGTTAACAAAGAGAGGATGAAGCCAAATGGAAAAATGCTAAGACACTAAAAAATGAGCCCACATGGACATTTTCAACTGACGTAAGAGTCCAGTTTGAGCAATACTGTGTGGCTAATGTGGGGATTAACAGCTTATGAAATGCTGATGCCACCAGTCAGATGTCTCACATGGACAGGCCTTAAAGAAAAAAAAACTATTTTTATACATGTGTAGGCACTTTTAATATACTACTGTTATACTAGCTAGTTGCCTGTCTCAGAAGACCCTCAGTAAAGCACTGTGCACTTTGAGCCATCGAGAGCATTCCCTGCAAACAGTCGAGTCAAATGATCAGCTCTGCTCTTGAACTGCAGCCAAACCGTCAAAAACACATCAGACTTTTGACCCTATGCCACTAAAAGCTTTGCAGCGCTAGAGGATCCAGAGCATGTGCAATGAACTCCTCAGATAAATAAGCTGATCTATTGTTTTCTTTTACTCCTAACAAAGATATGATTTAGAATAGAAAATGCAAAAAAACGTATTGTCAGAAGCTAGACAAAACCTCAGGTCATTCAGACAAAGTGCTATTGTGCAATCTCTACTGTTATGATTCCATAACATGTTCAAAGTATTCAAATTTCCAGCTGGTACAAATGCAAATAATAGCCATCTTTTTAATTATGAAATAACTGAGTGTATTCTGTTTTGAGGCTGCAGGCTGCATGTCTTTCTGCTGTTTCAGCAGTGTTTCGATCAGGAAAAGGATATGAGCTACCTAAAAAGAATCTTCAAAGACTCAATTTAATTTAGACATAAGACCGCACACACAAGGAGAGTTAATAAACAATGGATTTTGAAAGACACTCACTAACATTCAAAGGCTGGGTAGGCAAGCTTTTTTTTTAAGCACCAAGGCTGAATTTATTTAATCAAAAATACTGTAAAAACAGTAATATTCTGAACTATTATTAATTTAAAGTTTTCTATTTTAATGAATTTTAAAATGTAAATTATTTCTGTTGTGGCAAAGCTAAATTTTCAGCATCATTGCTCCAGTCTTCAGTCTCACATGATCCTTCAGAAATCATTATAATATGCTGATTTGCTGCTCAAGAAACATTATGTATCATTATCAAATCTGGAGAAAAAAAAAGTTGTGCTACTTTATATTTTTTGTGAAAACTTTTTCAGGATTCTTTCATGAATAGAAAGTTTTAAAAAAACGCGTTTATTTGAAATGTAAATTTTTGATCAACTTAATGCATGCTTGCTGAACAAAAGTATTAACTTTGGGGGTTGGGGGGGGGGGATAATCTTTCAGACCCCACACTTTTGAATGGTAGTGTAGCCTACATTTTTGGATGTCTACAAGTGACATGAAAAAAAATAAAACATTGCAGGACGTCTGAGGAAGAAAAAAATTACAGGGTCATCTGAAGATTCCCAGCGGCGTCCAACGCAAGTATAACTAGTCAAACACACATATACAGTCTCCAATAGGCCTACACCTGGCATGGGGCTCCTCTTGAAGAGAAGCATTTTAGCTATTAGCCACTCGGCTCCAATAAAAACAGTCTGGTCCTAATCAGCCACTTTCAAAGCACCACATGTGATACACTGAGACCACTCCACCTTCATGCACCAGAAAACAGGATAAGAATGAAGACTAATATTGAGGACAGCACTTCAAAACCACTGCAACAGGAAAGAATGAAGTTAATGTTATCTTACTCTAAAAACCAGCCAAACAACTAGGCCTAAGTTGCATGATGCAAACTATGGCAAAGGCTTTTGTCCACCATCACTTTGCTTAAATGCTGTGGTACAACAAAGCACTTGTTCTTGCTTGGATCTAATCTTATTATAGCATTGTGTGGATGAGCTCAGAAATCATTTTAATTAGATTTGGAGCCATAAAACATTGTTCAATCACATTCAACAGACTACCGTTTACTCTGAAAGCTCAAAGCATGTGAAATCACACCCTGTCTCTCAAGCCTTTGCATGTTCATGCATTAGCCTAGCTACAAGGATTAGTTGTTATTGCTTATATGCAATCACAACAAGTTGTTAATATGCATTAGTTGTTATCCGAAGGTTCCTTCTAAACATGTTTGAGTCTAAACTGTGTTGCTGATTGTACAATGAGGTAAAACATGAATTCAAAAGCAATGTTCCTTGCAGAGCTCCACTAGATTAAAGGAATCCAATAAAAAAGCATCACATGAGCCTGGAGGTGATTTCTAACATGTTTGGTTGGAGCTCGATAGCGGGCAGAGCTGTAAGTGAGTGATTTCATTACAGATTATTGGTGTATATTACCACTAAGAGGAAGGGAAGACCCCATGGTACACATACAATGTGTGAATGACTAAATGCATTGACTCATCCAGAGCAGACAGAATGGAGATTTAAGTTCAGTTGTCTTGGCAACTGAAGTAGCAGCAAACAAAGACGTTTTTTTCATATGATTTAGTGAAAAGTAAATATTCCAAAAACATCCTTTAAAATGGAATGAGACAATGTATTTAATATAAAACTAAAGAAAACATTTAAAATACACAAGATCAAGGAGACAGTATCTCGTGCGATGATAATTGGTGCAAGCAGTTAAATTAACAATTTAAGTTAAAAATGAATCTTAATAATTGAAATAAATCTAAATTATTAATATTAGTGTCATCTATCTGAACCAGCACTTGTTTGCAAAAACTTCATGCATGTCAACGATAGCTTTTAGCTTGAACCGCACTTAAAAGTTGTCATTTTATTTTTAAAAAGATCCGTGCCCTGTCCACTGCAAACAATTTAGGCACACGCATTATTTACAGAATCTGCTGCATAAAAGAATGTTGCAAACAACTTATGCATGAGTACATACAACATAAATGTGTTTAGATTTGGACATAATAGTGGTGTATACACAGGTCAAGCCACATTCCATTAAAACAATAAGCATCACTTAGGTTTACGCTTATCTGGTTCTCATTCATTCCCAACTGTAGCAGAGGCTTTGGACTTATGACTACTAACTACTGGTATGGATGCATGAAGTTTGTTATATATGTTGCCTTGGACAGAGGCATTTTGAAGTGCAACTGCTGTGACCATCATGGGTTCTGCTCGCACTAGGAATAACATGTACTTTTATGGTAAAATCACAAGAATTAGCTAAAAGAGATATATAAAGTATATGATTTGTATTGTTGTTATTCTTACCTAGATCAATTTTGCCACGTGATATCAACATGGCGCCACCCATGAGGGGGCGACCCTCTCTAAAAAAAAACTGCCTTTTCTGCAAGGCTAGCATGTAAGAATATTAAGTGTACATCATTTAGAGATATTTCTCAAAAGTGCTCTTTATTTGTGTGTAAATTCTTTATTTAGAAAGTAAGTAAACACAACTAAAGTTCTCTCAACACACCGGTAGGTGTGTCCTACAGCACCGATCAAGACGCCATAAATAAGGATTTTGCACATGCGTTCGAGAAAACAACACACACAACGTTCACAGCACACACAAGTTATTTTTGTGAAACTAAACCAGTTTTAAACTTCTCGGATCCTCGGCATATTAGAAAGAAAAAGCCTTAACCGACAGACCGCGAGCACTGATTGACCTGCGGTTGTTGGAAAGCGTACTAAAAATTTGCATGAATCTTGCCTCAACAGTCCTGCGGTTACAACACTGTCAGTGCATTTGAATAAGATTAAAACATTACTTACATAACGCCGTAACTTTTTTTCAGGTGGAGACTTTCTGAGCCACCCCGAGCACACCACATCTCCTCCGCTCATTTTCTTATAATCTTCCAGGAAAATACGCGCTTTGAGTTTCGTGTTTCAACCTGCAACATATCAAAGCGAAGTCCCAAAATATGAAGTTGAAGATTCGCCGAAGTGTTTTTAGTACGTGCAAAGTATTAAAACAACATGAATACCGTCACTCCTGGTTTCCAGCACGTCCACACGAGAAGAGCTTCTTCCCGAAAGCGACACGGTTGGCTCTTACAAACTCTTCTGGATGAAGTCCTCTCCTCTGGCGAGAGTAATAAATCAAGCACAGTGTGTTTAAACAGCAATATCCGTCTGTAGTTCAGTCCCCTATTAGTTTACACACTTTCTGGGTATAAATAATCCGTTGTTTTCTTTTTTCCGAGCTGAAATGCAACGAGGCAGCGAGTGATACTCGCCAAGTTCGGCGTAGTGAAAGCTTTGCTTGATTACCTTATTTCAAAGTAAAACAAAACAGTTTCCTTGAAAATATATACAGTTTTTCCTTGTTTTTCCAAAACATTATGGTCGCATTCGCACTTAAGTGCTTTTTGAAGTAGAAATCCTCCCCGATCGTCGACCTTCCCTCCAGTTTCACTCCCCACAGCTCCTTGCTGATTGACAAGCATAAACGTCGATACTTTCCCTAAACTCAGCCTCCTCTGGCCTATGGAGGCAGGGAGAAGTCGTCCAAGACAGAGAATAAAGAACATTACATCATGGGAAATGTAGTCTTGAGTGTTGCCCCGTCAGAGGGACACTGAGACGGTGGCTCGTATTACAAAGAATCGGTGTAAACAAATCTTTAACGCATGTCCCAAATAAAACTTGAGTTCCGATTACTCTGATAATAAAGTTCTTCTTCTGATTCTAATCTTTTAATGATTCTATTGAACCGGTTCACAAAACTGCTACGTATTTTTTTTAAACCATATCGGACTGAATCGGTTTAGAGTAACTCACTGGCTACATTCAAACAAGAATAAACTCTTTTCTTATAATTTCAGTATATGGTAGAAAAGGAGTTGCTGACTCATTGAACCGAACCGAACCACATCACAGTGTGTGCACCCAACCAACCAACCAATTTTTTTTTCCAGTCTGCAACAAACTGACCAAGCACCGATATGAATAAAGTCCGATCGAGAGAAAAAAAAAACCGTAATAACCAGCAATGCCTGTCTACATTTGTCAATATTAGACGTTACAGCATGTAATATTCAACACATTATGACGTAAGTACGCCAGGACGTAAAAGAATCACTGAATTTTGTTGTTGAACCGACTCTTTAAATGAACTCTTCGAAAGAACCGAGTCGCGCTTCCAATAAAAGTGGTGCGCACACGTAGGCAGGCCTACTAGTATTGTGTTAGGTTTATCCTGCGGTTATACCGCTTACCTTTATAGCCAGTTGATAAAAGCGTACAAGGGAGGCCTACTCAAGTTTATATCACTGA
Organism: Phoxinus dragarum; assembly: GCA_033366665.1. Taxonomy (NCBI): domain Eukaryota; kingdom Metazoa; phylum Chordata; class Actinopteri; order Cypriniformes; family Leuciscidae; genus Phoxinus; species Phoxinus dragarum. The sequence goes on along the minus strand of JARPMJ010000856.1, from coordinate 191,272 downwards.
TCAATTACTTGTGATTAATGAGGAAAAGTGAACCGTTTCAGTAAAGAACATTATTGTGGGATTGGTATCTTTGGAATGTTATTGAAACGCTAAACGCCTAGTTATCTCTGAAGCTTTGTGCCTACTCAGCTACAGCTCAATAGTCAGTTTATCCTTCCTAATCTTTCATCATGTGATTTCAAGTTGTACGTGGATTAAAGTGAACATTTTCACTGGCATTCCAGTACAGGCATTTCAGTGTTTTATACGATTGTTTCAAATCAGCTTTTCAGTGATAAACACAATAAACAAATACAATTATTATAGGTAGGCCTATAGCCTACAATTAATGAAGGATTTAGTTTATTCTTAAAAGTAACAACTACTAATTAATGTAGCTATTTAAATAAAAGAAATAGAGGAGACAGAAAGAGGGCAGATCATTTGATTTATTCAATTCTGTTTACAGTGAAAGTTTTAGAGTTTTGAGCTCTTACAAATGGATGATTTATGAGACGCTTGTTGAGTTATAGTGCAGAAAAAACTGTCTTAAATTTAAAAAGCCTGCATTATTTTAATACTATATGTTAATGGCGAGACTGGTGCACAAATTGCATGCCCTGTTTACACGTTTTTTTCATCAGAAATTGTCTTACCAGATCCAACCATTTACATAAAGTATGTCATTAAAAACCGCATAAAAAAGCCAAAAAACGAAGTGGTGAATTCACTTTATATTGACAATATACAACTCACAGTGATGTTTGACCATTGATATTAGGTTTCTGGGTATGCTATGTTATAATTTATAATCAACACATTGGATGTTTTCTTCCTTTTTTATGTAAAAACCCAAAGATGATGCAAGTGGCCATTCAAATGTTTATTACAATATTATAACAACATTATAAGCTAATATTATTTTAACAATGTGTATGTAACCAAATATAAGTACCATCCCACAAATTTCGATGTCACATAATAAATTGTTTGTAGGAGTGTCAACTAGAAATGTGTATGTCAGTTGCTGAATATTTGAGTCATTGATTTTACCAATGGTCTTAGAGACTGTGTGAGTGGAGCAATGCTACAGCGCACATGTTATAAAACTATTATGGCTCTGGGGGAGATTGAAGAGCTAAAGGTGCCCTCATCTGAAATCCACAAGGCGGACTTTTCTACATCTTTTAGTTCTCCTTTTAAGAAATGTGCATCTACAGAAAGAGTGCTTCACCACACCTTAAAGTTAAGTAATATTTTTCATGAACACTTTTTGTTATACTGGTTGAAACTCTCTTCACATGCATCCTGATGATAGCAACCAATAATAGAAGTCATCTTAATATAAAAAAGGTACATATTATCATCCGAGGAAGTATCAGGAACAAAAAAGGCGCGTCCAATCATTGCATTCGGTCCGAATGAAAGGATGTCCACACCTGCCTGTCAACGTATGTATTTCCATTCCTCCGCGCACTCTTCTCACGCAATCACACGTCATCAGCACGTTCCATGAAGCTATGCAGAGTTGCAGACAAACAAACAGCAGCTACAGTTCCTCCTGAACCAAAAGAATGAGCTTATACTGCGTTCACGCACGCCATATCGTATTTACCGTTATTAAGAGAGCGCAACCTGTGATGTTCTCGGACGTTCATGTCCTCCGAATTGTGCGTTCGGCAGTACTATCAATGCCGAAATTAATCTGCAGCAATCAGGGGGTATAAGTCAGAGCTCTTTAAATTGTTAACATTCATTATTTTTGTTATGTGCTTTGAGACATGAGGTCATTTATTGAAGTCTCTCGTGACGGTATGCAGACTCTGCTCTGGCTGTTCATGTGTTTTGGAGGAGGTGTGGCTTTAGAGAGCCCTCTGAAGGAAGGGATCTCATGCTTTTAAACCTCACCTTTTAAGTGACTCAGTTACTAATGCTTTAAGACTATGGCATACTAATTTTAACTGCATTTTGTGGTCAAGAATAGAGCATTGTGTCAGGGTTTACCAAAGGACAGGAGCACAGTGGTTCAAACTGAGGACACTGGGAGGTTGGGGGTGGACTAATGGATTGATAGCCACAAAGTGTCTTGTCTCATGTTTGATAGTGAAAACAGACCTTGACTACACGGTCTTAGAATACGTCTTAAGCAACTTCCCATATCATATTCACAAGGATAACATTTGATGTAATTGCTGCTTTGGTGCACAGTGTAAACCAGTGTTATTTAAATATCATTAACATACTATTATGGTGTTTTCGTGATTTTATTATTTTTTGTGTCATTTTTTTATGTCTATAGTTATTACGTTTTATTTAGTGTCACTTAGTTTTAGTTATTTTAGTTCTTCAACTTCAAAAATAAACTAACATGAGAAATGTTGCATTTGCAACTAACTGAAATAAAATAGTTTTTAATATTTTTATTTTATTTTAGTAAATATCAATCTTCATTTTTAATGGTGTTAGTTAATGATAATAATGCTATTGTGGGTAAGAGTCTTTCTTAATGTATTTTCCAAAATTTCAGCTTTTTTTGTTATAATGCTGAGCTTTCTTGCATACTGAAACCCAGTTAGAGACGTACAGAGTACAGAGAAATGACAGAGAATGTGATAGTGATACATTTTAACCATGTGTGTATTTTAGATAACAAAATTAAGACCATGTTCAATGATGAGTCTTTTACTATAGAGCAAAAACATAATCATTACATAATAACACTGTACTGCAAGAGCAAGGTGTTTTTTGTATACTCAGTCCAAGAAATCTGTAAAATCTGAAGTATTGAAAGGCACATAAAATTCTCAAAAAAAGCTTAAACATTTAAAAAGTAAAATCAAAAAAAGTATTCCCTGAATGAATAAATTAACTTAATTGTAATTAAATAATTAACAAAACAGTTGTAACTGTAATCCTAAAACCAGAAGTTGAAAAACTTCCAGTTAAAAATATTCATGCAAGTAGTTCATTGTATATTATGGTCCAAAAATATTTGCTTTAAATTTTAAAACCATTCTCTGCCTAATGATTTATTTTTAGAAAATGAAATGATTAAGATTCCAGAAGGAGACCAAAATTATTACTGTATTGTACAAATTTATTGCATGCCCATTTCTGACCTATAGTACTGAAAAGTGCTTAATTTCACTTCAAATGAACAAGTTGATGTAAAGGGAAAAAGCATGCAAACCGGAAAAATTAAGACACATCTGTTCTGAGGTGGCACATTTATCCAGACTGTGGGCAATTAGGACTGGTATTGTCAGTTGGACTGTCCAGTGCTCTGAGGGTATGTCTGTGACTCTCAAAAGACGAGTCTGCTGATGGTATTGAAACCCCCTCCCCCCCCACCCCCACCCGAGGGTCCACAGCTGCCAGGGGGCTCGTTGTCATCAGACCCATTGGGTCGGAAAGAACAAGAAGCAGAGGTTGCTTGGAGAGCCCGAGCTCTGGCATTCAGCTCCTGTTCCTGGAGGGAAAGGAACGAAGAGTTAAATCAATGCTCCAGGTTAAACTCTAATTAATGTCAAATAAGAGTGTCCAAGATTAAGGAAAATGTTTCATATGATTTTAAAAAACATTTTTACAATTTCAAATGAATGACTCTAAAAATGTCATGTCGAATAACCATCAAGTAATAACATTTTCCTTTCACCGATACACTATATTAATCTCATCACATTCAAAAAAGCCTAAATATACTTCAATATAAAAAAGTATTTAATGACATTCATTATTTCAATCATTGGAATTATCTGATATTTTAAGTGATTCTATGTTCTTTTTCTCCATGTCTCTGTTAGTTTTCTTTTCTCCTTTTAAATAAATTGATAGAACCAGACAAAACAAATGAGCATTATGCTACTAAGTTTTTAGAAAAGAAAAAGAAAAAAAAAGCACAACAGTTCAAAAGTTTGGGGTCAGTACCGGTAATATAAAAAAAAAAAAGAAATTAATACTTTTATTAAAGGAGAACTCCGGTCAATTTTAACATTGAGCTCAATTTTTTGTAAATTTGGAGTGCTGTCAATATAGAGAACAACGACAAAAATCGGTGTTGCCTACAGTGTTATCCTATTTTTAAAATTTGCACCCTATTGACTTGAATGGGGCAAATTTTAAACCTGCTTTTATTTCTCTTATCATCCTTGATGTGTCATTACAAGTGCCCAGCCATGTTGAGTGATTCCTTCAGAGTGAACACGGTGAATCTGACTGCAGTAGATGTGAAAGATATGAATAAAAATGATGTTAATTCAACAAGCGCACAGACCTGTATTTAGTTCCTGTTTTCGGTCGAAGTCCACAGTAGTCGATTGTCGAGTTCACGCGCGTGATCATAGGTAACTAAACCTATGTGCGTGAACTCGACAATCGACTACTTTGGACATCGACCGAAAACAGGAAGGTCTGTGCGCTTGTTGAATTAACATAATTTTTATGAATATCTTTCACATCTACTGCAGTCAGATTCACCGTGTTCACTCTGAAGGAATCACTCAACATGGCTGGGCACTTGTAATGACACATCAAGGATGATAAGAGAAATAAAAGCAGGTTTAAAATTTGCCCCATTCAAGTCAATAGGGTGCAAATTTTAAAAATAGGATAACACGGTGTAGGCAACACCGATTTTTGTCGTTGTACTCTGTATTGACAGCACTCCAAATTTACTAAAAATTGAGCTCAATGTTAAAATTGACCGGAGTTCTCCTTTAAGCAAGGATACAATGAATTGATAATAATGACAGTACAGACTTATATTATGTTATAAAAATAATAATTAAATTTTACAAATAAATGCTGTTCTTTTAAACTTTCTATTCATCAAAGAAAATGTTATATTGAGCAGAAAGATTAAACAACACAACAGTTTTCAACTCTGAAAACATTTTTCTTGAGCATCTAATCAGCATATTAGATATATTCTGAAAGATCATGTGACACTGAAGACTGGACTAATGACTGCTGAAAATTCAGCTTTGCAAACTTGTTTTGCATTGCATTTTAAAATATATTAAAACAGATTTTATATTAATTGTAATTTTTTTTTTTCTCCCAATGTTAGTATTTTACTGTATTTTTGTTCAGATAATTGCAGCCTTGGTGAACATAAGAGAGACTTTACATTACTGACCCCAAACATATGAATGGTAGTGTATATATACGCAAATTAAATGAGGCCTGTTTTATGCTTTTCCAAAAGCACCGTTGGCGTTGATAATGTACAATATTCTCACCTGTAGGAAGAGTTTGTTGTCTTTGGTAATGGCATCCATCAGCTCTTTCTGCAGGGGTGGCTCTCCACTCAGTTTTGAGCCGTTTATGACTGGCCCTGAATTGCTTGGTTGTCCACTGACCTCTTGTTTCCTATAGATCAGGACATAGGCTGTGTCCTTAGGGAAGCGACAGGTGACGTTCTGCAACGATTGAAAGTTTGTAAAAGTCACTCGGCTGTCATTAAACAAGAACCAGTCCGTTGACTTCTGGTCAGTGCACCCCATGTTCTCCTGTGTGGCTGTCGAGCTCTCCGATAGGCTGGCGTTTTCCACGGTCTTAGGACATGGGAGAGCAACATGACCATCAGTGCTACTCACATTCCTTCCATACGAGTAGTAGTGACCACTCTCAGAGGACATTCCAGAATGCATTACAACAGAACTCAAAACATATGGCACTGACAGCACTTCCGCATCATTTTTCTTGCTTTTTGTTCTGCATTCCGTCATCCCCTCCTCTTTCTGAGAAGGCTTGAGCTTTTTAGCTAGATTCTCGCCACTCTCAGGGGAGTCAGATGAGGAAGCAACTGCAGTTGATGAAGGTGATGAAGCAGGGCTACAGTGTTGGCGTAGAGGCAGGCACATATGCAGCGGAATGCCCACGTTGTCCAGGATCTTGCGACGCACGTGGCAGGTGGCATCGTACGAGAAGCGCAGCAGAGTCAGAATGAGGTACTCAGGTGCCGCCACCACCCGCATGACCTTCTCGGCCCTCTGTAGAGAAGCGCAGCGTTCACAGAAGTAGCAGTTCTCGTTCTCCAAGATTTCCGGAGCCAGGAAATAGTCCACTAAATCGGTCACAGACAGCGTGGGCTCCACCATGGGCATCTCCATCTTGGTTCCTGAACCTTCTTTTACTGAGCCTTCTGAGGACTCACTGCCTCCATTTACCGACCCTTGGCACGGTCCCACCGCAGAGGAGCCTTTGTGCTCATCAGTGGGACCATGTGCATGTGACATCGAGGGGCAGAAGGCAAGAGAGAGGTCTGTAAAAGGCTCCTCTTTTTCTGACAGGCTGTGGCACTGCATGCAACGGATGGCTGTAGAGAGTCTACCACCAAACATACGCTCCACTAGAGTGCGACCATCTCCCTCGGCTACAACGGGATCTGGGTGTGATGGCACATCAGCGACTGGCTGACTTACAGCACTGTGGAGAGTTTCAGCAGAAGTGGTTGCAGGTTCAGGTTTTGGGCTGGTCAGCTGAAGGGCTGAGAGAGTCTTCTCTTCCTCATGCAACCTTAATATCACACAGAAAGACGGAACAAAACTTTATGGAGACTATGAAATACATGAACTCCCCCTGCTGTTGTAAATAAGGAAACACGTTATTAAATAGTTTTTTGGGTTGTCAATCAATTGAAATACACATTCATGATTAATCTCATATTTATGTGTAGTTAACAGATTAAATCATATTTATATGATAACACACACAATATTACAAAACAAAAGGCCTATGCATAAATGTTGTTTTAATGATATATAGTCCTATTCGGAGAGCAGTGCTTCTCATGGGGACGTCTGTAATAAATAAATCAGCATGGCTTCTCAGAAATAAAACGTTCAAATGACGATTTGTGGTGGGAAAGCAAGTCCTATGATCCTGACAACTGGAAATGTGCTTCTCACATGGTCAGTCCCAAAATGTCTGTTATAACTTGGACAATTAAGAAATTAATATTTAATTTAATATTAAATCAACATGATATTTATTTAAATATCCTATTTACTAATAGGAAAAATTACACTATGGTGTAAATTGTTTTCGGTTTTGCATTTTATGTCACAAAATGATGAAGGTCATGTTAAAAATGTAGAAATTAAACACAACCTCTTTTACATAAGGTAAACATTTGACCAAGCTACTTGATCGACTAGGATTATATTATTAACATTTTATTGCATACTTGTTGCAGCCATATTAACTGGCACTTTTCAGAAGTTTACATTATTTTGTTCACTTTTTTTCAGTAATAAGTGTCTATATTTAAAATGGCCTTATATATAAATATAGGCCTATTGCCCACTTCACGAATTCCTTGAGTTAAGCATGACCGCATTTCTTTATTTGTGTCCAAGTTCAAACACTATGAAGCGCTCCATTAACGTATGGAGCTCTGAAGCACTGCCAGCGGGACATTAAACAGGAAGTGTCTGTGCGAGCTCACAACATGTTTTGCATGGGAACGCAAATATCTTTGCGAGGGAACACAAAGTTTCTCAGAGGAACGCAAAAGTTTTGCGAGGGAACGCAAAAGATTTCCCAAAAAAATGTTTTATCCCATCCTAATTTTTTTCCACCACTACGTCACTTTAGGTCAGGGATAGGCAACTCTGGTCCTGGAGGGCCACTGTCCTGCAGAGTTTAGCTCCAACTCTAATTAAACACACCTGAACAAGGCAATCAATGTTTTCAGAATTACTAGATAGATACAGGCAGGTGAGTTGTTATCAGGGCTGAAGCTAAACTCTGCAGGACAGTGGCCCTCTAGGACCGCAGTTGCCTATCCTTGCTTTAGGTGCTCCATACAGTACAGTGCTTGGCAGTGGTCAAAAAAATACTTTCTGGTAAACTGGTTTCTTGTAAACTCAGATGTGGATTTTTATGCAGGTGGTGCCAGAAATTCTAAATGTCAATAAATTCACAGATTTTCCCCATGAGAAACAATTACTGTCTGAATAGGGCTTATGACAACTTTCCCCACACTTTATGGACTTATATGACCTGCTTATGTCCTTATATTCATTATATTCACATGCTCCCTCTGCATATGTAATCGCTCGTCAACCATAGGCTGTAAAAATATATGGACGTAGTGTCCATGACGTCACCCGTAGGTTTCTGAAGAGCATTTTTGAAGCCTAAAGTGGGCGGAGCCGTCTGTCGCCATCTTGGCCTCGCGTCACTCCCAGATAACAGAAAATTGGCAAAGAGGCGGGGCGTGGGTGGAGCTGAGGAGCCTGGCTATCTGAAACCACGCCCACCTGGCTCGACGTGATCGAGTTAGCTCAGGCTTGGGAGGAATGCTAATGCTATATGCTACTGACAGTACCAAGTCTGCGACTGCACAGGGCCTCGCGCTAAAGTGACAGTTGATGATGTAAAGCCAATTAAATGTTCCTGTTTTTGAGACTGTGTATCGTGATTCTGTACTATTCTGCTAGTTGAAAATGTATTATGCAGTAACTTAATATTACTCAGAGTGTGTGACAGTGATTTATGTGCATACATGTCAGTCACTCTTTTTTTACAGTCTATGGTCCGTCAGCACGGCATCGCTTGTCAAGTTCGTAGAGAGCTTATTCAGTCCATTTTGGCCGCCTCTCAAATGGGTTAAACCATAGATATATTACCTATGAACTTCAAGTAAATGCGTAAGAAATCCACGCTCATTCAAGGATGTACATTTATTGCTTAGATGGCACCGACACCTGCAGGATTTCATCTGTCGGTACATAAGAATATTATAATCTATCTGTTCCGTGAGAGTAGAACGAGCCTTTATATCTATTGACATTTTAAATCTGAAAACTCCAAAAAGCAACGAAATTGTCAGACATCCATTAGTGCATGTTCACAGAGGAAAACAACTGAAATACAGCGCGAAGTAATGGGTGTATTAAATTGTATGAAATAATCCCGAAAAAAAGCACAAACACTGCAGAGATGGCAAGTTCAGCAGCTAAAATTTGCTGAGGTGAAGTGACGGCTAACAGCAGACAAACGGCTAGTATTGACATCAGCGGCAATCCACCTGTCACTCAAGTGGCCACGCCCTTAATTATGCAGAAATTTAACACTTAATATAATTTAAACTTAGATGAGTTATAAAATAAAAAAAATTCAACCCCCTCACAGTTGTCATGAAGGGCAAAATTAGCCGTATAGACCAAAATCACTTCGAGTACAAGGCTGTAAAAAAAAAAAAATTCTGCTGTTAAGTTGGGCATTTCAACATGGGGGAGATGCAGACTTGACTCACTTTTGACACGAGCCTCAAGCGGCCAGTTGATGAATTGCAGTTTAACTCACTTTTGTGTTGGTTTCAAGAGAGAGAGACAGGGAGGTTGCCGCTGGGCGTCAACGCGGACGCAGAAGTATAAATGAAAACCAACGCGTAGAGGCTCTGGTGTCGGTCCGACGCAGAAGTATAAATCAGCCTTTAAGTGTACACGTTAACGCGTACATGTACTGAACACTCATTCCTGCACGGGCTCTTGCAAAAGTTCAGCTTGTTTTGGTCATTCTTTAGGAATCATGTGACAAAATAAAGCAGAATTAATGACTAATTGAATGAATGTGTTAAACAGCCCTTTCTTTGTTTTGAGAAACAAAGTTTAAAATCTGCTCAGTCCTGCATTAAGCATGGGCATTTACAGCTGTATGCCTAGAGTATTTATTTAATAAAGTAACTCGTAAATATAAGTAACCCTAGAGTAACTCGTAAATATAACATTTGCAGGAATAGCTATATATCTCTTTAGTAATGGAAAAGGATTATGTTGCCATTTTCTGAGTTTACCTGTCCAAAAGAAAGCGCAAATACTCAGAGCAATCTTGCTGGGATCCGGCTGAAAACCATGGCGGCCGAGAAACCTCCAAAAAACTCCTTGGCGAATATGCTGCTCTCTGGTGGGCATATCCAATGATACATAATCACTAACAGGTATTCATAATACTCTCATTTAGCACACCCACCCAGCAGTGCTGAGTGTTGCAACGTTCTGAAACAGACAGACAGAAAACAAACCTGTGTGTGGGCCAAGAAGGCAAATAGAAGCTGGAGCTTTTTCATGAGGCTGTTGCTGCCGTTCAAATGCAGAGACATAACATGTCGCCTGAAACTTTAAAGGACAGACTATTAGAGCTGAGAAATATCTTGCGTTTGAAAAAAAAGAAGTACTATACATATATAAATGCTTGAGGATTATTTTATTATGCATTACACATTGCTTGTGTTTACAAGCAATCATTAAAAACATGCAATTACATGTACTGGTAGAAAGATTGATACAGAGATCAGATAATATGTACCGGTAATAGATTTTGAACTTACTCTGTAGCCATAAATAAAATTTGGATGATGCTGTTCATGTAGCATGTGTTCCCCAGATTTACAAGTCCTGTCTTCCCCGTTTCTGATTTGCCGGTGATCTTGAGCAGGCCTGAGGCAAATGAATTTGACTGAGAGGTCCAGGCACTTTGGTTCAGAACAAATTTGATCTTCTCCTCACTAGGTTTTGGCAGGTCCTACAGCAGAACCAGAGGTGGACATAGAATAGATGAAGTTTCTAAGTCTCAAAAGTTTGCATTCAGTAAGTTTTTTTAAAGAAATTAATACAATTATTCAGAAAGGAAGCATTCAATTGATCAAAAGTAACAGTAAATACATTAATAATGTTACAAAAGATTTCCATTTTAAATAAGTGCTGTTCTTTCAAGCTTTCTATTCATTAAAGAATCCTGAAAAAAAATCTGTGTATCTTGATTTCAACAAAAACGGCACAACCGTTTTAAAACAATAATAATAAAAAGAAATGTTTCTTGAGCATCAAATCAGCATATTAGAATGATTTCTGAAGGATCATGTGACACTTAAGACTGAAGTAATGATGCTGAAAATTCAGCTTTGTCATTACAGGAATAAATTACATTTTAAAATATATTAAAACAGTTATTTTAAATTGTAAGTAATATTTCACAATATATGTATTTATAGTATTTTTCATCAAACAAATGCAGCCTTGGTGAGCATAAGAGATTTCAAACAGACTTTCAAAAACAGTTAGTTCAGTTAGTTCATGAGAGATTAAACCCATCTTTCTCTTACTTTAATGGATTCAAGAATGCTGTCATAGAGGTCCGGAAAGCCAGAATATTGGTACATCATGCAGTGGACGAGTTCTGCAAACTGCAGCAGGAAGGTTTTACTGTTGGGAAGGCCATCACTCTTCAAAGACTTCACAAGCGGGACAATATGGGGGACCACCTGGTATAAATGACAGGGGTAATATAATTCATATCACATTAATAATTATACTAAAACAACTTATCCTTAAAAGCACCACAAACATTTAGAATGCTCTAACTCATTTGATACAATATTAACAGAAAATAAAACAAATAAAATAAGATATTTATTACCGTAATACATAATATAATAACCATGTTATTGAGGAATAAAAGTAATCTATGAAGCTTTAATTAGGTTTTGAGCCCTTATAAAAGGGGAAAATCTCAGTTTTTAACACAGGGTTTTATAAAGCTAGAATTTGTTTGAGGTGGAAAAGGTGAAGCAATGTTTTGGTGAGTTCTAGTTTATGGTGGCCTTACTAAGTGGAAGGCTTCAGGAGAGTGCTGGAAACTAAGCAGCATGTGTGAAAGAACCACCAGCGCTCCCTGTCTCACAATGGGATACCAGAGACGATTAAAGACCTGCAAACAAACAAACACACATTCATACACATAAACACAAAGAAAAGTCTCTCCAAGCAAGTCTCACTAACCGATTCTAAGGTATCAAAGAATGGTTAATGGTAAATGTCCTGAAAGAACTGAATTCAATTAGAATTTAATCAGTCTTCTAATACCTTATAAAAATTATACTCTAATGCTGGTCTTGTTCTTTAAAAATGTGACTTTAAAAGCTATTTTATGAGTAAATACACAAACCTGTTCGATTTTGAACAGTGTGACATCTATGAGAATGGTGAACTTTTGAACAGCAGCAAGTCCCTTTAATAAAGCAATGACCCAAGTGTCCACATGATTGGCTAGAGGCCAGGACAACCAGTCAATCATCCTAAAAAAAGATGAAGAGAAAAAAAGAGGGTAAGGACAGGCAACATAAAAACCTTACATAACTGTAACAGCACCACAGGAAAGAAACTGGCAACATTGATTTAACTCTGGAAAAACAACAACAAAACAACAACTACTCATTTAAAATCAGTTAAGGCATTATGGACACGGCACTCTTTCCAAATGACTTGCATAAATGCAATTACCACATACTTTAAGAGCAAAAGTAGTAGAGAAAACAACATGATGGCAGTTGGATCAAGGGCTTAGTCTTTGAAACAGACACAAAAGCACTATTCACAAGCTTTACACAGCACACACACACACACAGACAGAGTCTGACCTGCAGAGCGCTTGTGTCATACTGGCATCTTTAACATTCTGGTCAGTGGTGAGGCTTTTGATGAGGACTGTGATCATTTGCAGAGGAATGTGCTGGACCAGGCTTGCTAGAGCAATGGAAGGTTCAAATGAAGGATCTGAAATGATAACAAACACATTGTACAGTGATTATAAGGTAAGCATTGTAATTAAAAATTACACCAAAAATAGTTTTTCAAGGCCATTTTGCATCCTCTCTGACTAGATTCTAATGGCCTTATTTAGCTTCTGTTTTTTTTTAAACACCCCTAATTGGACATTTTATATAAAAAAAGCCTTAATTAAATAAATAAATAAAAATGCACATTTTAACTTCATATATATAACATCTTATATCCTTACAAAAATAATTTCACCCAAAAATGAAAATTCTAAATCCTGTCAGTATTTACTCACCGCCTGCATGTCTTTACAACTATTTGTATGGGGCTTTTACATACCCTTTAAAGCTCCATATGCATTCAATATAATTGTATGCAAAAGGAGCAATAATTTTTTTCTCCTTTTATTTTCCACCAAAAAAAAAAAAAGTAATGGAAAAAAAAAAAGTCATGGAACGACATGAGGGTGAGTAAACAAATACTAACAGAATTTTCATTCTTGGATGAACTATTCCCCTGACCTAATATACCATCATGAGAGGAATCAGAGCTTATTAACCTGTGGATGAGATGATGGCAAACACCTCCTGCAGCGACGGTAGCAGCGTGGCCGGCTCAGCCTTCCAGATGCCTTGCAGCAAAGCACTCACCCTGTTCACTTGGGTCACATACTCCCGTAACTCCCGCTCTTCAGTGGCAGGACAGTTGAAGTATGCAAAGGTGCGCACAAGCTGCTGACAGAAAAGAACTCCTGCCTTCTCTCGTGGGACACATTGAGGGAAGTCCGTCAGTATGGTGGCAAGTTTGGCACAGGTTGCTGGCTCTGGCCGTTCACAGATGATGCGTAGGACCTCCGTCTGTAGCAGTGGTGCCAACTCTAACACAGCCGGGCAGCTGATGAGAAGTCGGAGAGAACCATGAAGGAAGTCCAAGATGGCAGGGTCTCTGCTTTCCAACGAGCTGTAGCCCTGCTGAAGGAGACCAAGCACGTATTCCTTGCTGAAGAAGCGGGCAAACTCATCGCGATGGTAGCGTGCGTATGCCTCTTGCACTTGGAGGCCAACCTGTCGCTGAAAAGCATCCTCACCCAGGAGAATAAAGCGGGTGGTGAGATGGTACAAGGCCTGGCACTGCTCCTCTGTCACCTCCTTTTCTGCAGCTTCTATCACTTTTTTCACAATAGCCCGTTTGACAGTCAGAGGATGGGAGGAGCTCACCAGTGCCTCCAAAATCTTATCCATGGTTGAACTGTATTGAACCGAGGAAAGGTAAGGTAAGCTAAAGGAGGTGTAACTGTAGATGAGAGAATGCAATTATTTTCAGTGCAGTTCCTGATTTTCTCAAATTATTAGTCATGTCTGGCTCTAAAGATCCTTTATGATGCTGCTTTCCTAATTTTGACAACTCTAATCTATTGATTGACCAAATCTTTTCATGTGTAGTAGCCTTTAAAATAATAAAAAAAGAACTCAGATAGCTTTGCCTGTCTGTATAAGATTTTGAAATAATAAATTCAGTGACATTAGATGAGAAGAATTCGGGCTTGTTCGACAAAAATGTTTTCTGCCCAAATGATTACCCAGTAAACTATAAACTTGAAAATAAAATTAATTTGAATGACAGTATTTCACCCAATTGCTCACCACTTTGAGAAAACAATTACCCACTAACTCATTTTGTAAAAGGGAATTTATCCCCAAGATAAATGTTAAAAATGCCAATGTTTATTTTTGACACTTTTCATAATGTTTATAATTATTTTAGTACTACTCCTTGCTGAATTTTACATTCATAAATGTAAAGTTCTAAAGAAAATGTATATTTTTTATTTTCAAGAAAGATATGATATATATTTGAATTATTTAAAGAACTAAAGTAAAAATTAAACTGCTTGTAATACCATTTTAGGTTGTAATATCTGTAATATAATATACATTCTTTCGTTTCAGAATTTCATGTATTGTAACCATCTTAGAAAATTGTCTTTATGCTTGTAAATGTTGTATTTTTTTAGAAGCCAAAAACAACAACCTGACATTAATATTCATATTAGGATGTTTAAATTGATGTAGTAGTAGCCTATGTCTAGCAAGCTTAAAAACGCTTAGCCTATAAGATGGGACATTCCAACTGCTAATATTTCATTTTTCTTAGTTATTTTTTGTAGAAAGACATTGTTTACACATCTATTACAAATGTGTATTTGTGTTATTCAGACAGACTATTCTAGAAAGAAACAGCAACGTATGATCTCTCATTCGACAAACAACATCATAAGGGTTTTCTCTGAAGCTGTCATTATGATAAAGCTACCTGCTAACTACTCTGCTAGCTAGCTTTGCTAGTACAAAGAGTAGCAATAAATTAAAACATCTAGTAGCACGACACAATAAAAAAACGAAACCGAAATAATAGCACACATTGTATATAGGTTAAATATACATTTTTTTCCTATCGTCATCGACAATATCACCAGCTAAGTGGCTAACTCAGGAATCGAAACAAAGCAGATACTCTCTCAAATGCCAGAGCACTGACTTGGCAAAAACAAATATTACTTCCCTGTCCTTTACTCAAAGGTGACAACAGCCACCGACACTCACCAAATTAAGTCATTCCGAAAATGTCTTGGTGTAGAAAAAGAAATAAATCACATCAGACGTTGAAATATATATATATATATATATATATATATATTTAGCAGATTAGTGTTAAGAGCTGTTTGGAAAACTGCGACCTCTTTCAATCAGCTGTTGAAACACACATACACACACACGTCATCAGAACGCGCACGAATGATGTCAGGACCCCACATTGGTCCGCCGTGGTGACAGGTCCTCCTCGAAACCTGTGCCCGAAATCGCCCCCTATAACGTACCCTCAAATAGGGCACTATTTGAGGGAACAGCCATTTGTAGTGGTGTCCGAAACCAGTGGACCCTATGAGTGGACCTACGCATTCAATCCCACAATGCACCGCAACAACGAGTGTACAACCGATGTGCGCAACGGCTAGATAATACTAGTGGTGGGCAGCTCGAGGCTTCGTGGAACACTGAAACAGTTGAAGCAAATGTAGCAGTGTTTTGAATTTTCCATCACTATACTGTCTATGGATAATACATAATACGCACTAAATAATGCAATGAGTTGAGCGCTGAATGAATTCCCCTGTCTCGCCAGGAGATGGCGCCTGCAGCTGAATCAAATCATCCATCCATTTCCCAAACCGCCTGGTCCAGCGTAATATGTATAAATTCATTTTTCATGTGTTATTAAACAGTTTAGTTTAAGTTTATATGCTACTTTCTATGTCAGAGTTCAAGATAAATATTTTTATTACTGGAGTTTCAAATGATTTTTATTAAACATGCACAAACTATGCAAAATCAGAAGCCCTTCCAGCAGGTGGCTAACGTTAGTGAACTAGCGCTTGCTGAGTTATTTTTTTAGTGATACGTTTGCTGTAATGTCTGTGACGTTAGAATCATATGTGAGCACCCTCGATGAAACAAACCATGCCCCTCAATTTCGTATCCTGTAATATGTTTTGTAGTTAACGTTAGAAGGATAAGAGCTTACCATGTACTGTCTGAACAATATATATTTGCACACATACATACATTCAACAAATAGCCTATGTGCAAACAAATGCGAGATATTGCACTACTTTCAATGTAGATAAGCTTAATCTGCGTCTATGCCTATATAAGAACTACAGATCCCATGAGACTGTCGACCAAGTAAGTAGGCCTACTGTGTTGCCATTTTTTTTATGCACAAAATGGTGTTATTTTTTTGTATAGAAAGAAACTACATTTCCATGTAGCCAAATCCCTTATTACATCACCAAACAATTTTACATGTGCTTGCAGGTACCAGCCTCATCAATTAGAGGAAGAAGAGCTCGAACAGCAGGTTAGTATTTCCATGTAGCACCAAGTGCCAGCCATGATTGCATATGAGTGCGTATTACTACATGTATTGTACATTTTAATGTAGCATACACTGGTTAAAATTGTGAATTTCTCTGGATATAAACATTGTTATTATTTGGAATAATGTAAGTATTCAAGTGAACAAAATATACTGTGCTTGTAGTTTTTGGATATTTTAATGCAAAAGTTTTACATATTTTCTATTTTCATATAGGCTATATTTAGTAATTTATCACAATGCTTACAAAGCTTATTATAATTTTATATGTTATTTTATTCATCATTTTAGATGTTATGCCATAATGTTTCATCATCATTTTTAGTTTGAGATTTATTGAAACTAAGCAGCAAAGATGACTTATTAACTTTCTTACACGACACAGAATTGCATCAACACATGACCAGTTTTGGCATATTTTCTGCTTTGTAAAATACTTAATATATAATGTGATGGCAATTTTATGATATTCATTGATCTTTAGTAAAATATGATTCAAAGAATGTCACATGTGTCTCTCACTTGTAGTGAGAGAAGATTCTGTTTATGAAATTTATGTATGTTTATACACCTGAAGTGAAGGAGCGAGACACTGGGAACGGCTGGGCAGAGGTCAGAGGTCATCTAGTTTGGGCGGGGGCTTAAAGGAGAACTCCGGTCAATTTTAACATTGAGCTCAATTTTTAGTAAATTTGGAGTGCTGTCAATACAGAGAACAACGACAAAAATCGGTGTTGCCTACACTGTTTTATCCTATTTTTAAAATTTGCACCCTATTGACTTGAATGGGGCAAGTTTTAAACCTGCTTATCCTCTTAACATATTTGATGTGTCATTACAAGTGCCCAGCCATGTTGAGTGATTCCTTAAGAGTGAACACGAGTGAATCTGACTGCAGTAGATGTGAAAGATATTAATAAAAATGATGTTATATCAGCCAGCGCAAATACCTGTATTTAGTTCCTGTTTTCGGTGGAAGTCCAAAGTAGTCGATTGTCGAGTTCACGCGCGTGATCATAGCAACTAAACCTATGCGCGTGAACTCGACAATAGACTACTTTGGACTTCCACCGAAAACAGGAACTAAATACAGGTATTTGCGCTGGCTGATATAACATCATTTTTATTAATATCTTTCACATCTACTGCAGTCAGATTCACTCGTGTTCACTCTTAAGGAATCACTCAACATGGCTGGGCACTTGTAATGACACATCAAATATGTTAAGAGGATAAAAGCAGGTTTAAAACTTGCCCCATTCAAGTCAATAGGGTGCAAATTTTAAAAATAGGATAAAACAGTGTAGGCAACACCGATTTTTGTCGTTGTTCTCTGTATTGACAGCACTCCAAATTTACTAAAAATTTAGCTCAATGTTAAAATTGACCGGAGTTCTCCTTTAAGGGTCAACTAAGTGATAAATTGAAGCTAGCAGTAATGGGTCCTTGGTCTGTGGAAAACTACTAGGAAGAGCAACTGAAGGCCTTGAAATGGGTATAAAATGTGTGCAGCCCTCCCCTTCTGTCTCACTCACTTCACAGGGTAACTTCTGTGTGGTGACGGGGAACTTCTTGCAAAAATAAATCATTTTATAAAATCTCATTTGATTCACAGTGTCTCTTATGCAGTGATGACGTTTAAAAAGAAATTTTTGCCACAACAATAATTAAATGATATTTATACACCCCCTAAATGCCTTCCTCTTTGCATTTCTGCTATATTTGACTTTGCATCCTTTGGATTCTCCCCAGTCATCAACTAAACAAATATATGCCCATTTCCATTTTTTTAAATATTCAAAACATGCAGCTTATATATCTTAAGTGATTAAAGTCTCAATTCCCTCACCCATTTTTTGTCTTATGAGAAATTTTTTTTTTTTTTGTGAAAATGCACAGAGCAGTTTGTTATAAGGGGTATGAGAAGTTTTATGAGGGTGAGCATCGGATTGATCCCATTCGACCTCTCCTCGTTCACTTTACTGTCAGTTCTTTACTGGACATTGCCAATGATCCACGTGAGCATTCAATGGATTTTCAGATTGGTATTCCATGTGAATTTTATGCACACAGATAATAAATGCTTGAATATTCATTGTCCAGCACTGACAAATGACAGAAATTAAAACATTTAAAAGGATCACAGGGTACACGTTTCAAAAGTACAGTAACGTAACAAACATATTTTTTTTCATGGTTAGTGCATCCAGGTTTTTGTGAATTTCTTTGCATGAATAAATGGATGGTGAAAATGCAAACAGGGTGCTATTTGTATTCAAGTTAGACACGCATCAAACAAAACAAAGAAAACTGGGATATTAATAGGAAAACAATTAACAAATATCTCCCGAAGAGCATTCGAGACAAAAGCAAAATAACTACAAAATAATCAAAGAGAATAATGGCCCAAGTAAAAAAAAAAAAACTTTACCAAAATCTATTTAAAATACATTTATTTCATACTGTACTTCAAATCCAATCAATGTAATTACTGACATGCCACTTAAGACTTACTGATATAAAATTATAATTAAACTTTACTTGGAGTATTTCGTAATGCACAATGCACATTTCTTAATATTAAGCCTAAAATTTATTTTAACATCATTATTAATAAGGACAGTATGATCTCTGTATATCAGTCTTTAGATGGAAGATATGTAAAGTGTACCTTCTGCAATAGTTCATCTTAAGCACAATCAATACTTTAGTAAATCTTTAGTTGGACTTCAGCACTACTTCTGCACAAGTAGTGTAAAATTTGTTTAGTCACATTTTTTTTTTCCAATTTAGCAGACTTTAAGTATACCAGTTTAATACCAAAAGTACAATTGCAGGTATTTGTTGTATACTTAGCACAAAATAAATGTATTTCAAATACATTTTAGTATATATTTTTTCACTAGGGGGGTTATGATATACTAATTTACTTTTAATCATATCTTGTAGATATTCCCTCAAATATGAATAATTTGGGTGTCATCTAAAATGATTTCCTCTGTGGTCAAAGCCATATCCACTTTGGGCAGAACTGTGAGCAGTGACTGCTCACAGTTCATAAAGTCTGTGTAAATTATGTAAAATATTGTATACCACAGAATTTTCAATGAATGCAGGGGATTGTGAGTCATGAGTATGGTAAACCTAACCCCAGGCAATGGTTTTACAATGTAAACAGCAATGAAATTAATGTAAAACATCAATTACGTTGAAACCAAATTGCCTGTCATTTGCATTTTCCCATTATTTTCCCAATGCAAAGGAATTACCTTGCAAAGGCTATACCTTAAAAAAAAAAAACGAAGTAAAGAGAAATAGGAATAGTATATGTTGTACTGACAAATACTTAGTAAGTAAATAAATGAAGATAAAAGTTATTTAATTAGTATATGGTTCCATGAACCTTTAACATCCATGGATCATTTTCAATGATCAAAAGGTTCTTCATAGTGGAACATTTTTCTTCAGAATATAAAATATTCTTCACACTAAGAAAAAACTGTTCACTGAAAGGTTCTTTGGGGAACCCAAAATGGTTCTTCAATAGCATTGCTGTGAAAACCCCATTTTGGAACCTTAATTTTTAAGATTGTAGAGAGTCCTTGATAATTTACATTAGATTTACTCTTTACTTTAGTATATAGCTACCATTGTTGTTATTTTTGTGTTTTGCATGCTGAATGGTGAAATCTGTGTGTGACTCGAGCATGGTCAATTGCAAGATATTGTCACAAATATAGAGGGATTATATCAACCAAATAAAAATTTTCACAGGGTGTTTATGACAAGTGTCAGCAGAAAAATGGTAAAATCATTATTTGACATGAAATATAGACTATAGTTAATGATTTAGTTAGGTCTTTTAAAAGCAATCTACCATTCCTTTGAAACCAAATACTTGTGATTTATTGTTGTATCGTTGCATAAATAGGAAGAGAATTACAATAATATAAATGAAGTTCCAAGTGCCAGACCAAAGGGAACACTAATCACCATGGTGAGTAAAAAAACAAAACATTTTAGGAGTCAGCTTATGTGATGTTCCAGCCCTCTCAGATTTTTCATTTGTTTTGACAATTCAACATTCAAGATGACTTTGGGAAGTGATTGCAACTAAAGGTAACTGCAGAAGTGGAGGAAATATAAAAGTCTAAGAATTGTCCCACCTCAAAAACGCTTAAAAAAAAAAAAACGCTTGACAAAATGGCACCCCAATCAATTAACTTTGGTTTTCTGAGTAACCGGGGCATAGTATAGTACAGATAACAGATAACTGTCAAATATTATATGATCAATAAGTTATGACAACATTTTTTTTACATAGCTTTAACTTGTCAAAACAAGTTAAAAAAAATAATTAGTCAGTTTATTGTCATTTAAGTTGAAATTATTTAAACAGCCAAGTTGATTGTACTGATATATTATAAATATATATTAATTAAGTTAAGACATTAATTACAGTTAACTAAAAAGTGTTAGTTAGAACAACTGTTGGATTGTTCAGTGTGTGTGTGTATATATATATATATATATATACTGTATATATATATATATATATATATATATATACATATATATATGCTAAATAAATGCTGGGATATCTGCACATAATCAATTTTACAGGCTAAAGCTCAAAAATACTTTCCAAAAAAAACAATAATACTAGAAACTGTGACTGTTGTACCTGCACTATGTTATTAATGAGGTGGTAGGATTTGCATGTTCTGTGTCAGCAGCCCAGTGAGGTTGATAAACTGTTCAGTGCTCAACCATCCTGAAACCAAACAGCTCACTACAGCAGAGATGAAGATTACTCTCACTGGACTTTTCCTGTTTGTCCTTTATGGAATGACTACAGGTTACAGAGTACACATTTATGTATCCACTCCAATGATTTGGGATGATGCTTATACATACTGTACTAAATATTATAAAGACATGTCCAGCATCACTAGTGAGGAGGAACACCAGATGTTGGTAGAAGTAGCAGAAGGAAACATTTCTGAAGCTTGGATTGGTCTGTACAGAAGGAGCAAAAAATCAATATCTGGATGTGGTCTGATGGACAATCATATTACTTCACTAAGTTAAACATTTACATAAACAAAAATGATAACTGTGGATAAGCTACACAGCTTGAATGGTATAATGGTTTTTGTTCAGATAAACATCCTTTCTTCTGCTATTACGACTATAATTTGAGCCTCATTACGATGAATATGACTTGGGAAGATGCTCTTACGTACTGCAGGCATTTGTACACTGACCTGTCCAGCGCAACAGCATAGAATCAGCTAGAACTTATGCAAGATACAATCAAAGATTCCACAACAGACAGTGCATGGACAGGCTTGCGTTTCCTGGCGGGAGAATGGCACTGGGTGAGCAAGACTTCCACACATATCCCAAACCAGGGCTCACTGCTCTCATGCCCAAAAGAGCCGTACCGCTGTGGAGCCTACACTAAAACAACTGCACAGTTGGAGATGAGAGACTGTGACGAGATTCTCAACTTCATCTGTTCCTAGAGGTTAAAGTGAGTAACAGCAATTTACATTCACCATGTACAAGTTAGTCTTTCCAAATTAAATTAAATTTTGCAGTAATTGCAGATTCAATAGGTTTACTCTCTATTTAATGTATGAAAAATGCATATTAAAATGTATGCATATTATAATAATCAAGCTTGATTAAATGTCCCTCTGAACAGAATACTCGGTGTGCTGAGGATGAAGTTCAATTTCACACAGGTTTCCCAGCAGAACAACTTCACATAAATTAAGTTTGTCAAGCAAACCAGTTTGAAGAAAATATCAATTGTTTAATCATTTGAATGTTTGTAAGATTGTTTTACCGAACACTTTGCTTGAAAACATTGGATATACATTATTTTATGTTAACTACTTGGTTGAATATATTTTGTGTGTGTGTGTGTGTGTGTGTGTGTGTGTGTGTGTGTGTGTGTGTGTGTGTGTGTGTGTGTGTGTGTGTGTGTGTGTGTGTGTGTGTGTGTGCGTCCGTGTGTTTGTATGACTTTACAGTGTGGTTAAATTGATTAACATTTGTAAACATTTAACAATGAACAACAGTTGTTTGCACCATTTTTTTTATGTAGGCCATTTTAATTTATAAATGATTGTTAATTCATATTCCTTCATAAACTAATGTTAATTTACAGAACTTGAAATGTCATGGTGTTTCATATGTAGAAATGAATAGAAACAAAATCTACATTAATAAATTCAGTAAAGTACTGTTTATTGTTATGGCTTTTGCATTAATGCTACAAAACCTATTGTATCATATTTGATATGTAAATTTGCATGGCCTTATCAACTAAATTTGCTGAAAAGCCTGTTGTACACAATCTACATGTCTTCTGTTGTCTGATTGATAGTTCATTCTTTATATTATTTTAAGACTTAAAAAGTCCCATCTTTTTTGCTGTGAAATATTTTAAATAATGTATAAAGTAAACTTAAGCATTATAGTGATGTTTCCCCTCATTCCTAGAATGTTATAGTCTAACAAGAAAAAAACATTAACAACCATCTGATTGTTGAGACCAGAGTTAGTTTTCACATCTTGAAGCCTTGAATAAAAAAAGTCTCTAATCTCCCCAATATCTTCTCGGTAGATGTTGGTGTTCTCTAAATTACTAATTTTCTTTATTCTCTCTCTTTGTTTGTGGCTCATTGAAACTTTAAGTTAGGGGTGTCAAACTCAGATCCTGCAAGGCCCATGCACTGTCCTGCAGAATTCAGCTCCAAGTCCAACCCTAATTAAACACTCCTGAATCAGCTAATCAAGGTCTTCAATATCATAGACATAACATACATAGACGCCTCATTGGGCTGTTGGTGCGATACATCAGCGACTGCTGCATTCCATTTGCGATTTAGATTATCATAATATAAACTATGATATAAGCTCAGATTTTATAAGTGTCATGTAAACATATTATTTCTTATAAAGTCTCAGTTTTCATAGCTAACTTATCGCTAGCTATTAATAGTCTGACTTTGGTGGCCAACTGGTAAACATAACGTTATAATGACCAATTAAAACGGTTCAGACTTTAATGTGATAGGTAATTCCCAGAGAAATGGTTTGTATTACACAACAGTTTGTAATACCTTAATATGTCAGGGATCTTTTCTTCAGTCCACTTATACGGCAAGTTGCCCGGACCAATATGGCAGAGCTGTTGACGTACGATCCAGCGGCCAATGAGGCGTCTATTTATACATGTTCCAAATTACTAGAAAGGTCCAGGCAGGTGAGAGCTGGTTTGAGCTTGACTCTGCAGGACAGTGGCCCTCCAGGAGCGGAGTTTGACACATGTGATATAGGAGGTGAGTTTCCTTTCACAGCCACATGAGGGCAACAGACATCTTTTGGTACTATACCAACCAATCTTAACAGCTGGGATTTGTGTTCCTCTGTAGGCTATACAGATCAAGAAGAATGTATGTGCTCCACCTATCCACAAACAAATGGATAGGTGAGAGTTTTTGTTTTTTTTCCCTCAGAGCTCCATCCTGGCCCCTACACTTTTTTCTTCATATGCTCTCTTTGGGATCCATTTTTAGGAAACATGATGTATAGCTTTCATTTCATTGTTACGACACTCAGATTTATGTTCCACTCAAACGCTCTGAAAATAATTGACTTGAGCCTTTGCTGGGTTGTTAAAACAATATTCAAATGTGGATGTCCGCTTTTGAAAGCTAAGTGATGCTAAGTGAAATAAAACTGAGATTATTATTTTTGCCCCTCCCGATGGTAGGCCTATTATGCACCATCCTCAATTACTACATCACCTTTCATCTTTAGTAAACACTTGTGTTAAGAATCTGGGCACACTGCTTGACAGTGGTTTGAAATTTGACAAGCGAGTCAATTCAGATGTTAAATCTTGCTTCCTCCATCTTTGTCAGCTGTCCAAGCTTTGTCCTCAAGCCTTTGAATTGGTAAATTCATGCATTTTTATCCTCTCGTTAGATTATTGCAACTCTTTGTATTATGGTATAAGGTCCACTACTTTGGCATGACTTCAGATTCTTCAAAATGTGCAGTGTTTTTTGTCCCTAGATACATTATAGCAAAGGGGACATCGTGCATTTGCTTTTAGGCCTAAACTTTGGAACAGCTTGTCAGATTAGATCCGCACCATCCCTTCCTCTTTGCTTAAAGGGATACTTCACAGCTGGAAAGATGAATGTGTATTTAAATTGGAGTCATTTAGTAGAAATGTGAAATTATTTTAGAAGTTGGTGTCTTTTAGACTGAGAAAAGTATGGCTCATGTATGAAAGACAACAACTCCCAGAATGCCCTTGCTTTGCTGCCCTATACGTGGCGACTAGAAAGCAAAAGCCGAATCCCGGACATTTTGGGCGATCTCGAAACCCATGTCTGGGAAAAAGAGGATGTATGGTCACCCCTAATATACTCAGCTTTCTCCACAGAGCAAAAAGCATGTTAGCTTAGCTTTTAAAAAAAAGATGGCTGACACTATTTGTATATTCTGTGAGAGAGATCACACCCTCTATGGGCGGGTTGAAAACATGCGGAACTAGCTCCTACTACTGGCTGTAGTTTTTAGCCTCTGGTCAAAAAAGCCTCCGATGACGCAAAATAATGATTTTTGCATCATCGGAGGATTTTTTTACAGACAAAAATACATAAAACTCTCGTCTCAGAAGGACATGAGGGAGGGAAGCACGGTCATTTGAAAATACTACCGGGTTTCTACTGATACAAAGCTTAATGCTAATCAGTGAAGTATCCCTTTAAGTAATTGCTTAAAGGGATAGTTCACTTTAAAATTAAAATTCTGTCATCATTTACTCACCCTCAAGTTGTTTCAAACCTGTATTAATTTATTTCTTCTGCTGAACACAAAGAAAGATATTTTGAAGAATGTCAGTAACCAAACAGTAGTCTGTACCCATTGACTTCTATAGTAGGAAAAAAAAAATACTATGGAAGTCAATGGGTACAGACTACTGTTAGATTACTGACATTCTTCAAAATATCTTTCTTTGTGTTCAGCAGAAGAAATAAATTAATACAGGTTTGAAACAACTTGAGGGTGAGTAAATGATGACAGAATTTTAATTTTAAAGTGAACTATCCCTTTAAAAACCTATTTATTTTCTCTGGCTTTTAATGATCATTAGATGCTGATACACACATGCCTTTCATATATGATGTTTGTCTGTTATGTAAAAATTTTTTTTAAATCCTTGTTTTATGATGTAGTGTAAAGCAAATTGATCAGCTGTTGCTGTATAAATTGTGCTATATAAATAATAAATATAATGACATAGCGGCAGGTGAACCATGTTTTTCTTGTCTCCTTGTTTTACATAACTTTAAACAATTGGTAAAAAAGAGTTGACTATTTAATGGCTTGTGTTCGTTCTGTGAACCAAATACAACATGACATCAATAATGGAAACTCTAATGGAGGTTGTGTGATCCGCATGTAGAATTTATTAGAACAAACAAAGGTCCATGAAGATCAGTAAATACAGCAACAAAATGGGCAAAAAAGCCTGAGAACATGTAATCCACCGCAAATGAATACTCATCCTAATAAGGTTAAAAGAAACTTGGCAAAGACTGGAAAAACTGCCAAGATACAGATATAATCTTTTCCCTTTGCTTGTTGTTTGTAACGTTTAATTTTGCAATGTTGTGGAGTGCGATAAAAGAGGAGACAAGAGACGGAGATGCGTCAAGTCAGCTTTACTCTCCACTTCAATAATAAGGAACTGTACAGCATTGAGTTCGACACAACAACATTTTACCGGAAACTGAAACTCACTTCCCTTTCCCCTTATATTCCCTTGGTGAATGTCTCTTCAGTATTATTTGTGGGTCGCCACACAGGCCCCCCCAGAATTCACCCATAAACAAGTCCAAACTGAACAGGTACCCCCAACAGAACATAGGGCACTATTCACCAGTGCCAAACAGAACAACCCAGCTCCTAACAGTCCCCACGAAAAGTCAACGTATAGGGGGGCGGACCGGGCGGCCATACCGGCTGCGCTTAACAAGAGAGGGGCAAGGGGCTAGGGGCGGGGCAGGCGCATGGTTCGAGGCTGCCGTAGGGGGGCGCCCCCGCCGTGGGGGCAGGGCCAACTGCAGCGGTTCGCCAATATCCACATGAGCAGGCTTTAGCCGGTCTATAGCCACCCGCTCAGGCCTGCCCCCCATATCCACCACAAAGTTCTTAGACCCTCCCGTCAGGACACGGAAGGGCCCATCATAGGGGGGGCGCAGAGGAGTACGATGTCCGTCGTGGCGGATGAACACATACTTGGCTGACGGCAGATCCTTGGGCACGTATGTCTGGAGGAGGCCATGGCGTGACGTTGGAATGGGAATGAAAGCATCCACCATGTCCCGAGACGCAGCACGATGGGAGGTAACAGACCACGGGGCCGTGGCATCTGGAAGAAACTCCCCAGGGACGCGAAAAAGGCTGGCCATACACTAGCTCGGCCGATGAGGCTTGAAGATCCTCTTTGGGGGCAGAGCGAAGGCCAAGCATAACCCATGGGAGGCGATCAGCCCAGTCGCTACCCGTGAGGCTGGCCCTGAGCTCGGCCTTCATGTCCCGATGAAACCGCTCACAAAGTCCGTTGCTCTGCGTGTGATAGGCTGTGGTACGGTGGACCTTCACTCCCAGGACCTCGGCGACCGCAGTCCGAAGCTCTGATGTAAACTGCGGACCCCGGTCTGAGGAGAGGTCGGACGGTGTGCCGAAACGAGCCACCCAAGCCATAATAAATGCCCGAGCCACCTCAGCTGATGTAGTGGAGGCCAGGGGCACCACTTCCGGCCACCTGGTGGTCCTGTCCACCATAGTGAGGAGGTAGGTGTAACCACGGGAGGGGGGAAGTGGGCCCACCAGGTCCACATTCACATGATCAAAACGCCTCTCCGGCACTTTGAAGGGTGCCAAAGGGGCCTTGGTATGACGAGTCACCTTTGCGCGCTGGCACGCCACACAGGCAGCAGCCCAGGACCTGACGTCCCTCCGCAGGCCCGGCCAGACGAACTTGGCTCCCACCAGCTTGGTTGAGGCCTTCACCCCTGGTGGGAAAGACCGTGTATAGTGTCACCTTACGCCTCCAGCCAGCAGGTACCATAGGGCGCGGTTGTCCAGTGGAGACGTCGCAGAGGAGTGTAGAGTTGGCAGTGTCAAACACCACATCCTCCATAAGCAGCGCCGTGGGAGCTGTCCTGTAGGCTTGCACCTCAGAGTCCGCGATTTGATCCTCAGCCATAGCTGCGTAGTCCAGGCCCAAGTGGATGGAATCAATGATCGCCCGGGAGAGGCAGTCGGCAACGAAGTTGTCCTTGCCGGCCACGTGCTGAATGTCAGTGGTATATTCGGATATGGCAGAGAGCTGACGCTGCTGGCGACCAGACCATGGCTCCGAAGACTTGGCCATAGGAAACGTCAGTGGTTTGTGGTCAACAAAAGCCGTGAACCGCCGGCCCTCCAAGAGGAAACGAAAATGACGGGTGGCGAGGAAAAGACCCAGGAGCTCCCTGTCGAAAGCACTGTATTTCCTCTCGTTGTCACGGAGCTTCCTGCTGAAAAAGGCCAGCGGCTGCCAGGCTCCGCCCACCCACTGTTCACATACAGCCCCAACGGCGTAGTCTGAGGCGTCCGTAGTCAGAGCCACTGGGGCGGTAGGAGACGGGTGTGCTAGTAGAGCAGCGTTGGCCAGCGCGGTTTTGGCAGCATCAAAAGCACCAGTCATCACCGGGGACCAATCCAACACGTCCGCCGCCCGCCCCCCACGCAAGGCATCGTACAATGGCCGCATGAGCTGGGCCGCATGGGGGAGGAAACGGTTGTAAAAGTTCACCATGCCCAGAAACTCCTGCAGGGACTTTACAGTGCATGGGCGTGGGAAACTGGCGACGGCGTCCATCTTGGCCGGGAGGGGAACGGCCCCCTGCGGTGTGACGTGATGGCCGAGAAAAGTGATGGATGACCGGCCGAACTCGCACTTGGCCGGGTTGATGATGAGACCATGCTCACTGAGCCTGCCGAACAGCTGCCGGAGATGTGTCAGGTGGTCGTCTGCGGACCCGCTGGCCACGAGAATGTCGTCCAAGTACACAAACAGAAACGGCATGTCTCTCAGCACAGAGTCCATAAGGCGCTGAAACGTTTGCGCCGCCCCTTTGAGGCCGAAAGGCATCCGTAGGAATTCGAAAAGGCCAAAGGGTGTGATGACCGCTGTCTTGGGGACATCCTGCGGGTGGACAGGCACCTGGTGGTAACCGCGCACCAGGTCCACCTTTGAGAATATGGTGGTGCCGGCTAGGTGGGCGGAGAAGTCCTGTATGTGCGGCACAGGGTACCGATCGGGGGTTGTAGCGTTGTTCAGGCGACGGAAATCACCACAGGGACGCCAGCTGCCATCTGCCTTTGTCACCATGTGCAGGGGGGAAGCCCAAGGGCTGTTGGAGCGGCGCACAATGCCGAGGTGCTCCATGGTGGCGAACTCCTCCCTGGCGATCGCGAGCTTGGCAGAGTCGAGGCGCCGAGCTCTTGCATAGACTGGGGGGCCCACCGTGGTGATGTAGTGCTCCACGCCATGCTTAGCCACCGCCGATGAAAACGTGGGCGTGGTCATGTCAGGGAACTCAGCGAGAAGGCGTTGGTAAAGGTCCCCTGTGGCAAGCGTGTTTGACAGACAAAGCGCCCCTGTCCCACCCAGTGTACAGGGGTAGGAAGCAAAAGAGAGAGCGTCGATCAGGCGGCGGTTTGTAACGTCCACCAACAGCCTGTAAGCACAGAGGAAATCCGCCCCTAGGAGTGACGTAGACACGGCGGCCATGACGAAATCCCAGCCGAAACGGCGCCCACCGAAACACACTTCCACATACCTTGTGCCATAGGTACGAATGGGTGTGCCGTTGGCGGCATCCATCGGGGGGCCATGCCCGCCAGCCATGGTGTCCACTGGCTTCGCCGGCAGGATGCTACGCTGAGCCCCCGAATCGACCAGCAGCCGCCGGCCGGACAATGTGTCAGTGATGAATAACAGCTTGCAGTCCCGGCCAGCGCCCATAGCTGCTAATGAGCGCCGGCCCTGGCTTTTCCCTGGGCTCCAAAACTGCAAGGCTGGCGACACTGTTTGGCCTTGGCCCCAAACCTTGAATGGTAATAACACAACCCGTCCTCACGCTGTCGGCGGGCCGTCACAGCAGCCGCGGTGTCCGGGTCGTCCGCCGCGGGAGGAAACGGGGCAGGCGTGCGTGGGGGGGAAGCAATGCGTGGACAAACTGTTGCCTGTTGGCGAGAAAAATCCTGTCTGCCTCCACAGCCAGCGCTCGGTAGTCTCTGGAGGAAGGGAGGGCGGAGCTGGCCAGAGCAATGCGCACGGGTGCTGGAAGCTGCCGCAGGAATATATGGGCGAAAAGGAACGCGGGATCCGCAGTGCCCAGCACCGCTAGCATCCTCTCCATTAACTCGGACGGCTTACTGTCGCCAAGGCCGTTCAGGGACAGCAGGCGATCCGCCTTATCCAGCTCCGACAGTTCAAAGAGGTTCAATAGGAATGTTTTGAGCGCGTCGTATTTGCCGCCGGCCGGCGGAGCCTCTAATAGCGCCATAGCCCTGGCTGTTGTCGAGGCATCTAAGGCCGCTACTACATGGAAATATTTTGTAACGTCCTGTGTTATTCCTCTCAGCTGGAACTGTGCCTCGATGTGTTGAAACCACGGCCGCGGATTGTGCTGCCAAAAGTCCGGTAACTTGATGGTGGCCGCGTAGATAGCGCCGACATTAGCCGCGCCGCTAACAGCATCCGGCGCCGCAGCAGCAGCATTTTCGCCACCGTCGTTGTGTGACATAATTCAGCCGTATCCAACTCGCGTCGGGTCACCAATGTGGAGTGCGATAAAAGAGGAGACAAGAGACGGAGATGCGTCGAGTCAGCTTTACTCTCCACTTCAATAATAAGGAACTGTACAGCATTGAGTTCGACACAACAACATTTTACCGGAAACTGAAACTCACTTCCCTTTCCCCTTAAAGGTATATTCCCTTGGTGAATGTCTCTTCAGTATTATTTGTGGGTCGCCACAATGTAAATATTATAATCACAGAAATAAAGTCAAGTATTAAGACAATTACAATAATTACAAAGGGTTATTTCTTTCTTGCTTACTTTCTGCCTCAGTTTTCAATTCGCTTTTCACAAACTTCAGTCTGTTTATCTCTTAATGTCTCTTTTAATTTGTCTGCATTATTCACACATTTTCAAGTCCAAATAAGATCCCCCTAAATACCACCCTGCCTTATCCCTCTATTGGTTTTTAGATCCTAGAAGACTTTATAGATCCTAGAAGACAAACTAAAAGCATATTTTTTACCATTACAATTTTTTTTCAATTACAATCATCTAATCAAAGCTGACTGCAAAAAACACATATTCTTATGAATGAGGCATTCATATAGATTATAAATGCCTCATTCATATTCTTACATTTAAAAAGTATATTTTAGACCAATTTTTAAAGAAATGTGTCTTAATGTTTATAATATAATCTGAGCCACTTCCTCTTTGTTGCAGATAAATGCTTCTGTGCTTGGTTATCTGTTAAGAAAGACATTTGTAAATTTTAGTAAACAAGATACATACTTTAGAATCAAGCAAGCATAATCTACAAATGAAATAAAGGCAATATTCAAGTTTCTTCATCACTTGCCTTTATTTATTGAGACACATAAAGTTGAGCTTCTCCTCACAGTCTCTGTTCTCCCATTGCTCTGTCTTGGTGTTTCGGGCTCCACAACGGAACGGCTCAGGTGGGCATGACGGCAGAGAGAGGTCAGTCTGAATACTCTTCACTGTTACGAACCCTCGTGACATAAAGTCAACAAAGTGTAACATTGAGGTTGTGATCAAAAGGGCATTGTGATTAGAGGTGGCAAGAGACAAAATGCTACGAATAAATGTGAAAGAAAGATAATTTATTATACAGAAATAAAACAATTATCCAAAAACGATGAATAATAGCAATAATGATAATAATAATAATAGTGAAAATAGGTAATGAAAAGTAAACAAAAACTCTACAGATCAAAAGATATTAGATAAATAAATAACCCGAGAGGGAAAAGGGGACTTAGTTCGTGAAGCCAAAGAAATAAAAAGAACAAAACAAAAACATTGTTAAACCTCTCATCTAACTAGTAGCCTAAACAAAAGAAAAGAAAAGACAACAAATCTTCAGCGCCAGGCGCCCTAACTAAAGTACTCTAACTAACAAACAAAACATACAGGAGGTGGCATTCACATTCTTACCTGGGGTGTATATACATCGAGTTACCTACGTGTTTGTAGTATGTAAGTCACGTGACATGTAACTGTCCTCTTTCCACTTCTCAAAAGCTTTTCAAAAGCTTCTCAAAACACTTCTCAAAAGCTTCTCAAAACAATTCTCAAAAGTGAAAAACTGAACGTAAAGGGAAAGTGTCATACTAATATTCGAAAACGAGATGGCAACAGAAAAAGAATAACAGGCGAGCAAAACAACACCAAAGCAGAGCGGCAGAAAACAAGTTGCCTCGTCGCGTTCTTTCAGCGTCCCTTTAACCGCTGGCGGGAAGCTTGATTGGCTGCGGGGGAGGTGACGTCACACAATGGTAGCGAATGATAGCCCTCCAGCAGACTCGAGGTGGAGCGAACCTGAGAATGTGTCAGAAAAAGAGAGAGAGGGAGAGAGAGAGACACACAGGCACGCACCACCATGCGGGGACGTAACACTCCCACCCTTAAGAACAAACCTGTTTGTGAAAACAAAACAAAAAAACAACAGACAACTTTTTACACTCTCGAAAGAGCGTCAGCTAAAACGTTATCAACACCCTTTTTGTGTTTGATCTCCAAATTGTAATTCTGGAGTACCAGAGCCCAGCGCATCAAACGCTGATTTTGATTGTACATCCTGGATAAAAACACTAAAGGATTATGATCGGTGAACACTGTGATAGGAAGACTACTGGAACCAAGATAAACTTCGAACTGTTGGAGAGCAAGCAAAAGAGCAATTGCTTCTTTTTGAATGGTAGAGTAATTAAGCTGGTGCTTATTAAACTTACGGGAATAATAGCTCACAGGATGATCTATACCATTGGTATCTTCCTGAAGAAGAACAGCTCCAGCACCAACGGCGCTTGCATCAACCTCAAGCTTAAAAGTATGCGTGCAATCAGGTGCAACAAGAACAGGTGCATTACATAAAAGCATTTTTACACAATCGAACGTACTCTGACACTCCACAGACCATTTAAACAATTTAGACGGACTAAGCAACGAAGTGAGAGGAGTAACAATGGTGGAAAAGTTTTTACAGAAACTGCGGTAATAACCAGCCATACCTAAGAATCTTCGCAACTCTCGACGAGTGGTAGGGACTGGAAATTCGGCAATAGCTGTAACCTTAGCCTCCACTGGACGTACCTGGCCTTGTCCAACCTCTTTACCCAGGTAAGTGACAGTCGCTCGACCAAACTCACACTTAGCCAAGTTGAGAGTCAAGTTAGCTTTACGTAGGCGTTCAAAGACTGTTCTTAACAAACACACATGTTCTTTCCAACTCACAGAGTACAAAACTAAATCGTCAAGATAGGCGTTGCAATTCGGTACATCAGCCAAGACGATATTCACAAGACGCTGAAAAGTTGCTGGAGCGTTTCTGAGACCGAAAGCCATCGCTGTATATTGAAGAAACTTATCTGGGGTGACAAATGCTGAAATTTCGGATGCTTGTGGAGTAAGTGGTACTTGCCAGTACCCTTTCAGCATATCCAGCTTAGTTACAAAACGAGCAGACCCAATATTATCCACACAGTCTTCCATTCGCGGTAACGGATAACTGTCTGGCACCGTTACAGCGTTCACCTTACGAAAATCAGTGCAGAATCTAAACGTGCCATCAGGTTTAGGAACGAGAAGACACGGAGAACTCCAGGGACTACAACTAGGTTTAGCTAAACCATTCTCCAGCAGGTAATTTACTTCTTGACGCATAATAGACTTCTTAATTGCATTCACACGATAAGCATGTTGCTTAATAGGACGAGCACCGTTTACAACAATCTCATGTTGTAAGACATTTGTTTGTGTAGGAACATCGCTAAACAGACAGTTAAATTCAGATATAATTTCAACAACATCCGATTTCTGATCCACAGTTAGATGAGCAAGATAAGAATGAATATCTTTTAACATCTCCGAATTGGCTAACCTAGCGCATTGCTGGGGAGCATTACAAAGTACAACACCATCCTCGTCAGCGCCCGAGATAACAGAAGATTGTATCAGATCCACGGCTAACGCAACAGACGAGACAGCGGGCCCTGCAGTCTCCTCTGAAGTTTTCACCTCAGGCATCTCTCTGTCATGGTAAGCTTTTAACATATTTATGTGACAAACTCGGGTTTGACGTTTTCTGTCAGGTGTGTAAAGCACATAATCGGTTTCACTCAATTTCTGCTTCACCACATAAGGACCAAAGAAACGGGCAGACAAAGATGATCCAGGAACAGGTAACAACACTAACACTTTGTCACCGGACGAAAACGAACGCGCAACTGCTCTTTGATCAAACTGGCGCTTCATGCCTTTTTGAGCATTCTCTAGAGACTCTTTAGCTAGTGACCAAGCAGTATGCAAACGACGTCGAAATGTACTTACATAATCCAGCATATTAGTTCTCGAACTCGAATCATTCGTTAAAATGTGTTATTTAAGAACTTTCAAGGGTCCTCTCATCTGATGTCCAAACACGAGCTCGGCTGGGCTGAAACCAATAGATTCCTGTACCGTCTCTCTTACTGCGAATAAAACCAAAGTTGCCCCCTCATCCCAGTCTCTTGCAGTGTTCATACAGTACTTCTTAAGCATTGATTTAAGTGTCTGATGAAAGCGTTCAAGTGCGCCCTGGCTTTGTGGATGGTACGCGCTTGAAACTCGGTGAGAAATTGCCAACAACTCCATCACTTGCTTAAAAAGTCTTGATAAAAAGTTTGTGCCCTGATCACTCTGTATTATTTTAGGTAGTCCGAAGGTGGAAAAGAACTTCACTAACGCTTTGATAATAACGGGCGCGGTGATTTTTCTTAATGGAATTGCTTCCGGAAATCTAGTAGCCATGCACATTATGGTCAACAGAAACTGGTTACCAGATTTAGATTTAGGCAACGGACCAACGCAGTCTACAATCACATGCTCGAACGGCTCCCCAATAGCTGGTATGGGAAACAGTGGAGCCGGACGAATCACCTGATTCGGCTTCCCAACAGTTTGACAGGTATGACAAGTACGGCAGTACTGAACAACATCCCTTTTTAACCCTGGCCAAAAGAAGTGTCGTAAAATCCTATTATACGTCTTGGTAATTCCTAGGTGACCAGCAAGCTGATGATCATGTGCTAAACATAACACATGGTGACGATAAGGAGAAGGAATGACAACTTGATATACAATATTCCAATCTGAATCGGTCGTGTTAGAACACCACTTCCTCATCAATAAATCATTCTCAATAAAATAAGCAACTTTCTGATCTTTAGCCAAATCAAGAGCGACAGCAGAATTAAAAGCAGCGATAAGAGATTGATCTTCCTTCTGTGCAGCGTTAATTTTCTCTCGTGACACGGATAGTTTTAATTCGTCTGCGTCAAACACATTTACTCTGACATTCTCTGACTGTAATTTATCTAGCTTTGATTACGTAACAGTCGACAATGATTCGTCACCAGCAAGCAGAGGAAGGAAAACAGAATCAGACAAATCCACTATATCACCCACTTTACGCGACTGAGCGCGAGTGACAGCGCACGCGGTGAAAACCTCAGCGTAAGTATTAGTCACATCATCTGGTTGACTAAACACATCTGGTTTGTCAACCACCTCTAACACAGGCAAGATTTTTCCTCCCGCTAGATCATTTCCAAGGATAAAATCAACGCCCTGAACAGGAAGAGAAGGACGTACCGCCACTCTTACAAATCCAGTACATAACTCACTCTGCAAATGTATACGATGTAATGGTACAGTTACACAACTCATGTCAATGCCCTGAACTATCACACTTGAGCCACAGAAAGTGTCCTCAGACAACGGTAACCTGTTTGCCACAATAAAAGATTGCATTGCACCTGTGTCTCTAAGCATTCTTATTTCTTTCTGATCACTACAATTTCCCGTTAATGAAATTACCCCTTTCAAAATAAAAGGTTGGTAACTGTCATCAATTTTTTCCACATTAGGTACATTAACAGTTGACTTAACAGCTTTCACAAACCCTACAGTTTTAGGCTGCTGTTTGCGTTTTAAAGTCAAACAATCTGCGATCACATGTCCTTGTTTGTGACAATAAAATGCACTCGATCCTCTCTAGCACGAGAGGCTGTTTCTAGGACGAAACGTTTGGTTCTGCACAGGAACAGGCTGTGACCTCTCTGAACGGACAAGTGAAAAAACATTTTTGTGGGTTAAAACAAACTCATCCGCCAACACGGCTGCATGTGACAACGAAGTTCCTTTCTGCTCATTTAAATAAACCACAACATGATCAGGCAAGCACCCTTTGAACTCTTCCAGCAGTACGAGTTCTCTTAACTCACTAAAGTCACTCACTTTGCTAGCTGTGCACCACTTATCAAACAATATTCCTTTGTCTCTTGCAAATTCCACAAATGTCTGAGCCGAATTCTTTTTGTGCCCTAGAAACTTCTGCCTATATGCCTCTGGAACCAATTCGTACGCACGAAGTATAGCGGACTTCATGGAGTCATACTTTAAACTTTCCTCCAAAGATAAAGTAGAGCAAACCTCTTGAGCTTTACCAATCAATTTGCATTGCAACAATAAAGACCAGACGTCTTTAGGCCAATGAAGAGAAGTAGCGATGCGCTCAAACGCGTTGAAATAAGAATCCACTTCTGACTCCTGGAACTGAGGGACTAAAACAATGTGCTTACTTATGTCAAATCTCACCTGGGATGAATCAAACCGCGGAGGAACATCAGAGACCGGACCTGGATTCGACTGCGCAGCTGAACCGGCAGTGACCTTCATCGCGCCCAGATCGAGCTGTCGCAGCTTCACCTGAGTCTCAGCCTCAATTTCGAGCCTGCGTACCTCCAAACGCATATTTAGCTCAGCTTGACGTGCCTGGGCTTTCTCCGTTGCCTCATATTGCAAACGGGCTAAGCGGACTTTCAGTCGCGCCCCGTCTCGGGAATCAACAGAACTGGGAGAGAATGGATCATACAGTGGCAAGCCAGTCTTAGCATCGGCCATCACCTCCGCCTCAGCATCAGCTCTACTGTTCCGCTTATCCTCCTCACCCATAAAACTGAGATGTGCCCCTGCAACGTCACCCACACCAACATTTCCACCAGCCTCATCATCAACCACGGTTTTTGACATAGGAAGCACACTGATTTCTCTTAAACGCTGTATCAGCTTACTCTTTATCTCATTTTTAAGAGCCTGTTTACTCACAACAACCTGATAGTGATCAGCTACCAGCAATAAATCTTGTTTCCTGCACAAATTAATCTGCTCTAAAGACGGACTGGCAATAAACGTCTGCAAGCTAAAGGTTTCCATGATGCACAGCCAGCAAACGAGTAAAAAAATACCGCTCCGCATAAATATGCCGCCAAACTAACGTAACGTCAGTTGCCACTAGCACACACACACAGATGATCACAACTATAAATTAATTTGGGATTAATTATCCCGGACGAGCCCCCATTAAATGTTACGAACCCTCGTGACATAAAGTCAACAAAGTGTAACATTGAGGTTGTGATCAAAAGGGCATTGTGATTAGAGGTGGCAAGAGACAAAACGTTACGAATAAATGTGAAAGAAAGATAATTTATTATACAGAAATGAAACAATTATCCAAAAAACGATGAATAGCAATAATGATAATAATAATAATAGTGAAAATAGGTAATGAAAAGTAAACAAAAACTCTACAGATCAAAAGATATTAGATAAATAAATAACCCGAGAGGGAAAAGGGGACTTAGTTCTTGAAGCCAAAGAAATAAAAAGAACAAAACAAAAACATTGTTAAACCTCTCATCTAACTAGTAAACAAAAGAAAAGAAAAGACAACAAATCTTCAGCGCCAGGCGCCCTAACTAAAGTACTCTAACTAACAAAAAAAACATACAGGAGGTGGCATTCACATTCTTACCTGGGGTGTATATACATCGAGTTACCTACGTGTTTGTAGTATGTAAGTCACGTGACATGTAACTGTCCTCTTTCCACTTCTCAAAAGCTTTTCAAAAGCTTCTCAAAACACTTGTCAAAAGCTTCTCAAAACACTTCTCAAAAGTGAAAAACTGAACGTAAAGGGAAAGTGTCATACTAATATTCGAAAACGAGATGGCAACAGAAAAAGAATAACAGGCGAGCAAAACAACACCAAAGCAGAGCGGCAGAAAACAAGTTGCCTCGTCGCGTTCTTTCAGCGTCCCTTTAACCGCTGGTGGGAAGCTTGATTGGCTGCGGGGGAGGTGACGTCACACAATGGTAGCGAATGATAGCCCTCCAGCAGACTCGAGGTGGAGCGAACCTGAGAATGTGTCAGAAAAAGAGAGAGAGGGAGAGAGAGAGACACAGGCACACACCACCACGCGGGGACGTAACATTCACATTCAACCATAACCAATTTCCATTCAGAAAGCGCAGGCCTGTCCACAAACTGCCTGTCTGGGTATTATTGGTCTCATTTTTAATCTGATTTTCTGGCCAATCAAGAGGCCAGTTCAGTGTAGTGAGTCCTGCAGAACTCCAGAGCTTCCTCCCATGTCTTATTCTCCTGCACCAGAATTAAATTTTCATAGCAGAAGAAAGAAAAATTATGCAAGCATGATTTTTTTTTCCAACGGACCTCATACACGGATGCACAAAATGAAGGATTTTCAAATAAGTATTCCATTGCTGAAGTATTGGTGTCCTCATACTTCAGTGACTTGCATGAGTTTTCCTGGCTGTTGATCCAACTAATAGGGTATGTTCCTCCAGCTGCCTCTTTAAGCATCTGAAGATCCTCATTGTTAGAGACTATAGACAGATTTTGATAAAACTCTTTGCAGTATGTCTGAGCAGAAGTGCAGGACATTGGAGTGGTCACATAAATGTGCACTTTAACTCCAATCCCTATTGCCAGTCCATAAAGGACAAACAGGAAAAGTTCAGTGAGAGTCAACATCTCTGCAGCTGTATTGAGCTGGTTTTGTTTAAGGATGATTGAGCACTGAACAGTTTATCAACCTCACTTGGCTGCTGACATGGAACATGCAAATCATACAGCACAATCATCTATTTTGTTTATTTAAAATGGTTGGGAAGGCAGCCTGAAAAAAACTTTACATTTTTAAAGGAAACATGTTAAAGTCTTCATAAAAGCATGTCTATGTTAAACTGTGGTGTGTTTACATGATCTTATTAATAAAACAGGCCATACCCCTGTGTGACGACAAAACAATAATTTGCGTATCTGACTCCAAGTATTTCTTGTGATGTTAAATAAAGCTTGCAACATGTCAAAGGGAAACTTACAGCTTGTATGTTATAAACATTATCGTCTCATGCAATTCATGCTCATAGTGTCAATCTACATCATCCAAGATTCAGTCATTCAAGGACATTGCAGCATTGGTATTGCCCTGACTGACAAATTGTTTGTAAAACAGATGAAAATTACTCATAAAAACAAAAAAATGTAGTTGTTGGTATTGTTTTTCATCCATTTCATGCAGAGAAATTCCACATCTTCAATCCTCAGGAAACAACCAAAATGAACAAATTATTTATACTGTTAGTATAATATAACTAAGGGGTATTCTACTATTATGATACAACAATCTTACATTTGGGAGCAATTTAGCGAGAACATACTGAGTACCTTTTTGTAATAATAGTGTACCGCACGCGTGATTTGGCCTGGCAACTAATACAACTAATATATAAACATTGCCTTACCTAATGAGAGTTGTTGGGCCCATTTCTTTTTCATGCTTTGTGTGATATTTGCTTGGTATTCTCTTTGTCCAAGGGAGCTTGTGACAACACAGGAATCCAACGTAGCCATTCTTTTCACAATTCGCTTATGTGTGCGATCGTGTTCATCTACACTGCCTGGAATGTCAAGTGAATTACAGAAAGCTTCAAACTCGATCCATAATTCGTCCCACATTTCAGTTGTCCTCATGCTCTCAAGGCCCTTTCTTGTAGATTCCATGACACCTGAGGCGTGAGATAGTGTTGTGTCTTTCTTTTGTAGTGACTTGCAGTGACTTGTGTGCAACATGGATCATACTAAAAACATGGTAAAATATCACAAGACAGACAGAACGTGGCCTTCTTGAGATGGTTTAAGAGACCGGATGCCTCAACAAACCTGCGATAAGGTGGAACAGAGAGTTCGGAAAGAGTGGAGAGCAGGGCTCTTATTGAAGTCTTTACAGCGGCTATGTTTTTCCATCGACATGCCCATCTCGTGTCGCTGAGTGCTGTCAGTTCAGCTTTATCTCCAAGCTCCTTTTGGTGCTTCTAGTATGCATGGTGTGTGCCTGGTTGTGAGAAAAACACATACAGAGTCTCGAGGATGCTGTACGATTTACCTTGCAGGCATTGACCAAAACCAAATTCAACTTGTGGGCCATACAGTGAATGTACACCGCAGATGGATGGTCTTGGCGCAGTTTCTGCTGAACTCCGTTGACGTGACAAGACATGACAGCCGGTCCGTCATAACTTTGTGCAACAAATGGGTGAAGTGTATATTCCACACGCACCCAAAAAGTGCTTTACGTGTCCATAAATTCCAGTAGCATCAACTCTTTCAGAACAGTCAACAAATCCTAGAAATATTTCCTTTATCTAGCTTTTCTGTGTACCTCACACACGGCCATTTGTTCCGCTTTAAAAGTGTGTGCTTCATCCACAAGAACAGTAAAAAAAAAAATCATTCTTCAATGCTGTGGATTATTTTGTCTTTCACTAAACAAGCAGCTATTTGTAAAATTTAATTTTGTGTAACAGGGCTCGTTAGATTGAACAGGGCATTTAATCGAGTAGGCCAACAGAATGCATCGTCACGCCTCGCACAACTCCAAAAAGTTCCCACGATTTGCAGAAGTCTCTCTCTTGTCGTGCATTGCAAGTCCTTGTTTTCCCATAAAGAGCAATAATCAAAAATGGATGCTGCATATTCCCTATTGCTCTGCACTGTGGTCCTGTGATATTCACTTAACTGTGCAGCGATGGAACCAGCAGCTTTGCTCAAAGCAGTGTCACTGCTCAGTACACTGATGATGCGGTGCTCCGTCTGCATGTTTCTGTAATTTTGCTAATATATTCTTCCAGTCACGTACTCCATTTGCAATAAAAGCAGGGTCTCTGTATGCACCACTAGAACTGCACTGAAACAATCTACATGGGAAGCAGAATGCCTTTTGGAAGTGGAAGACGAAAAATTACTGGTTTTGCTTACCAAACAATGTTTTTGGGTATTCGGGTAAATAGGGTTGTGATGGTCCAGTTTCCTTTGTGCCCAAATCCACAGGTGTGCTGCTTTTATTTGTAACAAACTCGAACCAATCTTCCCGTTTAGGCCTGCTGCAGCCAGACCCACCAGCTGTAACGCTACCTGTACCTGTGAAGATGAGCTCTCTTCTATGTTTTTGTC
This sequence comes from Phoxinus dragarum, assembly GCA_033366665.1. NCBI lineage: Eukaryota > Metazoa > Chordata > Actinopteri > Cypriniformes > Leuciscidae > Phoxinus > Phoxinus dragarum. The sequence goes on along the minus strand of JARPMJ010000856.1, from coordinate 150,015 downwards.
AGATATTTGCACACTTGGAATAAGGGTTGCTAAGGGTTGTTGTTGTTCAGATCGTTGCAGCAAGACAGTCTTTGTCTTGAAATGTTTTCTTAATTTGCTAAATTGGCTGCCAGCTCAATATTAGCCTGACAGCTTAAAGCACTTTTTTTCTTCTAAAACACATAAACCTGTGTTCTTAGCGAGTGGTGGGGGTGTCATACAATATTTTTAAAACGAATTTGTAATTTGTACATAATGTGATCACAATTGAATAAAACATTGTAATTTAGTAAAGCTACACTGTGTAGGAATTACTTCCATCTAGCCGTGAAATTGTATTTGACTACCAACTGAATATTACTTTCTAGCCCCTCCCATTCCAAGGGCGTTTTAACTCCTACGGTGGCCGTATTATTTCAAATCTGGCGGCAATCATGAGTAATCCCCCCCTCGCATTAATCACGGTGTAAAAACACACAATTTAATCAAATACACAAAAAGAGCAACCTGAGTAGTCAGGGATATTTGATTTTAAGGGTAAAGGAGCCGAAGCGTGACATCAGGGAATAAAGGGCACAAAAAAGCCTCCACGGCAAGTCACCATTCCCGCACCTGTGCATAAACACCAACACACACCACCACACAGCAAATCCGCGGAGAAATCCGTCCCGTTCAGACCTCTACTTCAGAGTTCCTACTGGTTCCTACTGGGGAAATAGTGTCACAGCCACGCCCTCATCATCACTCACTCCATCCTCTTCATCACTCGCTCCACCCACTCGTTCACTTTCCCCTGAGTTCTATTCACCTTCACCTGGCCTCTTCATCAGTCACACCCTTTATATACCACTCTCACTCACCAGTCATTGTCTGGTCTCGTCAATTACAACTGACATACAGACTCACCTACGCTACTCACCTCAGAGTTATCGCTACTTACCTTCCGTGTTCCGTGGATCCGATCTGCTATCTTCAGCCATCCATCTACCATCCATTGGGAACCCTCGCGAACCCTTTCGCCAGCATCTACAACCAAGAGACTTTGATTACCATTCAGTTAAGTCCAAGTGAACTCTATCTGCTATTGAACTTCTCACCATTGCATCCCGGATCTGTTTGCACCTTGCTTCAATAAACTTTGTTTCAAACTTACCACCTGTCTGCTTCCGTTGTATCCGTGACAAATAGTTATTGGGGGACCTCCTATAACTAGCTCCTATAACTGAGCAGCTCTGTGACCCGCTTTGCTGAGACAGGAACCACTGAATGGACAGGGATCCCTGCAACTATGGAGGCATAGAGTACCAGCTCTGACTGATGCCATGACATGCATCTGTGGGGTGATCAGGACATGGAGCTCTTGGACCTGGTCGGATATGATGGGAGGCTTCGGTTGTCTGAGACAGGAACATTGTGGAAAGAACATTCAGCAAGCTCTGGGAATGGACAGGAGAATGCCATGACAGGAGCTTAGAAACTGTAGAGATTCTGTAGTGACCATGAGAGGAACATTAACACTAGAAGTGCCAGAATTCCATAACTACTAGAACTGCCACAAGCGGTCATTTTGACCGCTAGATTCTAAACTCTATATCTTTATTGATAAATACCCAATTGAGATTAATGCATTTATTGTATTAGGATATCTTTTAAAAACAAAACAACACCAAACTGTACATTTAAACAAGTTTAATTATACATTTATAAATAATAATATCAAAGCCTACCATAATTATCGCACATTCACAACAGATAGGCTATATTTCCATATCCATTGAACATAACTCAGAACAAGATAATTACAACTAAAAGTATCTTATTTAATTATAAAACTATTTAAAATATAAAATTTTAATATAATAACAGATAAAATAGTCTAATAACTTGTATATAGGCCTAATAGAGAATATCTACGTAAAAAGATAACGTAGTCAGGTATTATTAGCATATTTCTGATCAACAAATTTAGTCTAATATACTTTTTGTTTTAGCATATTTGCAAACACTACTGACCTTTTCTGTTGACAGTGAGAGAGACAAAGGTCAACCGCGGGAAATGTAACAAAAGAATACCGCGATATTCAGTGCGGTCAATATGACCGCCAATGGCCGAAATAGTTAATTATGTTCATTTGTTTTTTTGCCTCATGTGTAATTTATATGAAAAACATTTTAAATGAAAATACAGACACTTTTAGGAAAAGTCAGGTACCAGCAGGATTTTATTTATATTTTCAACAAAGTTATTGCAGATGTAAAATTCAAAACGGTCAAAATGACCATCATGGCCGTTCTAGTGTTAACGAAGGAACCCCTGGGACTGGACAGACTGAATGTTCTTGTGCTGGGGTGGCAGCTTTCATTGGGGCCACAACAAGAACATAAGAGTCGTCCATGAAATTTCCAAAATGGCCTTGACTTGAGATCTGGAATCAGAGTGGCCTTGAAAAAGACTGGAATTACTGGGGGCTGTTATAGGGATCTCCGAGACAACAACTGAATGGGTAGCAGCATACTGACTCCATAGGGCATCCATGGTAAGGAGCTCTAGGACCTTTTCAGACATAACAGGACCCTCTTGGACTCTGGGGACTGAAGTATCCAAGCTAAAAATGGCCGAGACATGAAGCTCTAGCAGTGGGAAGGCCTTGGGCAGCAGCTCTGAGACTGGAGTGTCTATGATAGGGGGTACTCATGTTAGGGATATGTTTTATGTTTTTTTTTGGACTCTTAGTTTGCTTTAGTTTATTTCATGTGATCCCATGGGCGTCAGAACCATTATATATGGGTGGGACAAGACCCACCCACTTTTTAAGACCAATGATATTGGACTCACTCACTTTTACCATCTCTAATTCAGAGCATATTAGAGCACCGTCAGTCAAATCCATTTCCGCTGAAATCGCTACATTATATTTCTCAACGAGCCACAACTGATGAAAATAACCGCTCGCTGTACCCTTCCAGTCAAATATTGCGTTGCAAACATCAATAATAGCTTTAAGTTGTCAATGCTGTGTGGTATCAGCAGCGGGCCAATCCATGGATAGCTGTGCATTTAATACACGAAAGAACCGCCCGATGTGAAGCCGAGTTTAGTTTACTTGTTTAATTAAATATATATGAAATGGCATTTACTCCAGTAACAGTTTTCTGGGGGAGGACCCACCCACTTTTCTTTTGCTTCCGACGCCCATGTGTGATCCTGTTTCTTTAGTTACTTACGTTTCCGCCACTCATTTGTCACCATGTTTACAGATTATGTTCACATGCGCCACCTTGTTATCTCCATTTTATTTAAAGCCCTCAGTTAGGTTATCTTTTTGTCCAGCTATTGCATTTGTTCCTATTATGATGGATTATCGTCTTTGTTTTGGTTTTTGATTAATAAAGTTAATACAGCTCATCCACATCACCTGATCCCTCCTCTGCCTTCACAAAACAATTATTGTGCATGGAGGAAAGAGATTTGCAAGTCTGAGCATATGTTTTCTCTAAATCCATTTGCATTTAGAATGCATGTAGGTATAATTTGAAGGGATGGGGTTTCATTTGATCAGTTCATACATTATTTACCTTAGTGTTTTGATAAAACACAAAAAAAGGAAAAAGACCAAAAAAAATCCTAAATATACTACAAACAAATGATTGGTAATTATAATGTCATTGAATTTAGTGGAATACCTGTATTTAGTGAACTTCAGACATAATCTTTTTCACTGTACTTTCTGTTGATATCAGACATAGCTGTAGATGTTTGATAAGGTATTGTGAGTTGAGCAGATGTGTTCACAAATTGCTATCACAACCAATGTGGTTTTAGTAAAGGAATCACCAACAACATTTTTGGACGATGTTTGTATTGATACCTTTGTACTCTATCTGAGAGCGGACATTTGATAAATGAAGCTTTATTAAGTTTATGATGTTGAATGTAAGGTTAAAAAAATCTACATTAATATGAAGACATTTGAAATCAGAGATTACTTTCCCCCTGAAACATGGGCATTTGTTACATGATCATCGGTTTGTCTCTATGACATGCAAACATGCACATGCAAAACATTTTCTGTACATTGAGGTGGAGACATCAGTCGTGTAACAATCGTGTAACATGAGCATCACAGCAGTGACTTTACAGGTGCTTGTTTAGTCTTTGCATTCACATTAACTACAGTGATGGTCTTTCCACTGATGATCCAAGGATTGCAGTAACTTTCTGTTGATGATTTTTAAAATAACAATAATCCTTCAATGGGTCTGAGCTTTTTTAATTGAATATCCTGGTTAGAGGCCATCTGATCTTTCTATGTCTAAGATGTTAAGGGTAACTTGTCTCAGTCTCTTCATGTCTGACCTCTCTAAATTATCCAAATGAAATTTACTCTACTTTACTCTTCCAAGGAAAATCTAGTTTTCATATTTAAAAAACTTACATAAGTCCACTTACTAACTGATAGAATATATTAGAAGTTCTCATTACAAACATCACAGTAAATTACAAAGAAAATATTATGGAACAATTTTCAAAACAAAATGTGTCATTAGATTAACAAAAAATATTGCAGCCACTTTATCTTGGTTTCATAACAATGCCGCGGTGTGCTCAGTTTTCTGCAAGAAAGACATTGTAAATTAGTTACCAACTTGCATTTTATTTGATGAGAATGCTCAGGTGTATAAAGAGACTTTTATGTGCTTTTACATTTTTGCACATATTGCTTTAGAATCAAACATAATCTGAATTATTCATGTTTCTTCATCACTTGCCTTTATTTATTGAGACACAGAAAGTTCAGCTTCTCCTCACAGTCTCTGTTCTCCCATTGCCCTGTCTTGGTGTTTCGGGCTCCACAACGGAGCGGCTCAGGTGGGCATGACGGCAGAGAGAGGTCGGTCATACTCATCACATTCAACCAAAGCCAGTTTCCATTCAGAAAGCGCAGGCCTGTCCACACACTGTCTGTCTGGGTATTATTGGTCTCATTTTTAATCTGATTTACTGGCCACTGATAATTAAAATAAGCCAGATCAGTGTAGTGAGTCCTGCAAAACTCTAGAGCTTCCTCCCATGTCTTATTCTCCTGCACCAGAATGAAATTCTCATAGCAGAAGAAAGAAAAATTATGCGAACATGATGTTTTTTCCCAGCGGACCTCATACACGGATGCACAAAATGAAGGATTTTCAAATAAGTATTCCATTTCTGAAGTATTGGTGTCCTCATACTTCAGTGACTTGCATGAGTTTTCCTGGCTGTTGATCCAACTAATAGGGTATGTTCCTCCAGCTGCCTCTTTAAGCATCTGAAGATCCTCATTGTTAGAGACTATAGACAGATGTTGATACAACTCTTTGCAGTATGTCTGAGCAGAAGTGCAGTTCATTGCAGTGGTCACATAAATGTGCACTTTAACTCCAATCCCTATTGCCAGTCCATAAAGGACAAACAGGAAAAGTCCAGTGAGAGTAATCTTCATCTCTGCTGTAGTGAGCTGGTTTGGTTTAAGGATGGTTGAGCACTGAACAGTTTATCAACCTCACTTGGCTGCTGACATGGAACATGCAAATCATACAGCACAATCATCTATTTCATTCATTTAAAGAAGTTGGGAAGTCAGACATGTGGCATCCTGTAAAGACTTATTTAATATCTTTAATACTTTTTTTATTAGCTTTGGTATATGTTCACATTAAATAATTATATTTTCAAAACCCTCAACAATCCAAAACAATCCAAACTGATAAACAACCCAACTGATCACACTTGTAAAACTGCTAGCCAATCTTTCAAAACCTGATCTCATGCTTACATTAGATTATATATTTTCAGTCCACGTAAACATTGTTTCAAAACACAAAATAACTAAAACATTTGGTTTAATCACTGAAAAACAACAGAATGATCATTTTTCAATGTACTTTTAACAATCAGTTATTTCAGTAGAAAATGCAAGATACGTTTCAAATCACCCTTGTTGGTGAATTAAAGATGTTGCAGTGATACGGCTATGGTTGTCAAGTTGGAAATACACTTACTATTAATGTAGTATTCATTGTGTTAACAAAAGGTGTGTTGAAGATACATGGCCATGACGTTTTGTGCTATACCATTTTGTAAATGTTTTCACTGTTCATATGACTGAATATACAGTAGTTGAATTTTTTAGATGAAGGGTGTTACAGTAATTTGTCAGTCTCCACCAGGGCTTCTGTTTACAGTATCACATGGCATACTATAATGTAAAATGCTGTATTTGATTCCAACTGTCTCCCCTGATCAATCTGATGGACAAAGTCATGAATTGTTTTCTCCCCCTTTCTCTCTTTTCTCCCTTGTTCTGCATGCTAACAAATTGAAAATGTTTTATTTGAACAAAAATTCATTATATTTGAAAAAAAAAGAGATTATTAATCGAAGACCGCAAGATTAATAAGACCACTACATTTTAGAAATTGCGTACAAATTCTACAGAATCTATGTATCGAATATAGAAATCTATGGACATCTATAGAGTTATTAACCTTCCGAGCTATTGATCAGCTGGGTTAAGTTATAGACAAATGCTATTAACTTTATGTGAGAAGAGAGGCAAATGAAAAGTTTGATAGTAATATAATTATGAAAGGCAGTTTTTTGTAAGTTTATATACTGTAGATGAAACACATTATATGTAGTGAAAAGCAAATAAAAACAACTATAAAAGTGTTGTCATATATGTCTGTTTCTATTATTAATGGCTATATTAGCTACATCCACAAATAAATTCCACTTCTGGTTGTTCATATGCTGCCATGATAAAACAGACTGATGCATAGATTAATTCACTAAATGCCATTTTTTTAGCTAAAAATAACAGCTCCTTACTAGTTTATTTTTTGTAAATGTTGTTTAAGTGTTTCTATAAACCATGCAATAGATATGTATGCATGTATACTTTAGCTTATGGTTAGAAACACTTAAACAACATTTACAAAAAATATATAGTAAGGAGCTGCTATTTTTTAGCTACAATATGTATATACACACAACTGTATGCACACATCACATGTATTAAAGCAAAATAAATACACATCATTTATGAGTCATTTAATTAGAACAACCTTGAGTAAATATGTTTGGAAAAATGGGCCAATATTGACCTGAACAAAATGGTACGTTGGTTCTCATTACTTCAAAATGTGTCTCTACAAAATATTAAAATGTTGGGATGGAATTTAATTGCTTTATGCTTGAATTATTTAGTGAATATTAATTTCATTTAAATAATATATTAATTGTAGATTCAAACAAGGAACCAAGCAGGAGATAACTTGGAGAAACGTCTCGGGTTACGTATGTAACCCTTGTTCCCTGAGAAAGGGAACGAGACACTGCGTCGGTGACGACACTAGGGGAACGCCCTTCAGTGTAGCGCGTCTGAATTTATGAATGAAACTGAATCCAATCCTATTGGCGTTGCGTGATGACGTAGCGTGTGACGGCATAAGCGGATGTACACAAAAGCACGCCGGCACACAGAAATGTCAGCTTTCGCTATGAAGCAAGTGCTCCAGGCGGGGTGAGGTGTGGCGAACCGACGCAGTGTCTCGTTCCCTTTCTCAGGGAACAAGGGTTACATACGTAACCCGAGACGTTCCCTTTCGAGGGAACTCGAACTGCGTCGGTGACGACACTAGGGGAACGAGATACCCACTATACCACAACGAACCCCGCTCATCCTAGTGTGAAGCTGTCTTAAGGCACAACTTAGGACGAAAGCACTCGTGCACCGGGTGTAGAGGGAAGGTCCAGACTGTAAAACCTCATGAATGTGTGTGGAGTGGCCCAGCCAGCTGAAAGGAGGGCTCTAGAGGATGCCATGCCTCTGGTGGAGTGAGCCCTCATGGCCATAGGTGAAGGCAAATTGAGCACCTGATAGGCCAGGGAAATAGTCTGAACGATCCAGTTGCTGATGGTCTGTTTAGAGGCGGGAAGCCCCTTCTTGGGCGACCCAAAACACACCAGCAACTGGTCTGACTTCCGCCATGAGGAGGACCTCTGGATATAATGCTGCAGTGCTCTGACAGGGCAGAGCAGATAAAGTCTCTCCTCATCCGCCGCCACGTGAGGTGGAGGATGAAATGCCTGCAGAACCATAGGCCATGCCACATTAGATGGCACCTTGGGCAAATAGCCGGGCCTGGGGTGTAAGATGGCCTTAATGTTGCCTGGAGCAAACTCCAAGCACCCATTGGAAATAGAGAGCGCCTGGAGATCTCCTACCCTCCTCAGAGAAGTAATGGCCTACAAAAAGACCACCTTAAACGAAAGGTTCTTGGCCTCAGCCGACTCCAGTGGTTCGAAGGGGGCCTCGGCCAGCTCTTCGAGAACCACTGCCAGGTCCCAAGAGGGAACCCTGGTGCGAGTCGCAGGTCTCATCCTCCAGGCTCCATGGAGGAAGCGTACGACCAGGTGATGCCTCCCCAGAGGACCATCACTCAGAGGAGCGTGGAAAGCCGCAATGGCAGTCACATAAACTTGAGTGTGGACGGGGTAAGCCCGGCAGAAAAGCGGTCTTGGAGAAACTCCGGTAGTGAACCCACTGGGCAGTTAACTGGGTCCAAATCACGCTCTCTGCACCAAATGGAAAATACATTCCACTTAAGGCCGTATAACTTCCTCATGGAGGGAGCTCTGGAAGTTAATATGGTTTCGACCACTCCAGCTGACAGGCCGGCTTCTAGGTACTGTGCCCCCTCAGGGGCCAGACCCACAGTTTCCACAGCTCGGGTCGAGGGAGGAGAACTAAGCCCTCCGCCTGGGACAGCAAGTCCCTCCTCAGAGGGATCTGCCATGGCGGGCCTGCCAGGAGTGAAATGATGTCCGAGAACCATACTCGGGCCGGCCAAAACGGGGCTACTAAGAGTAGACTGACTCCGTCTCGACGGACCCTTTCCAGAACTGCTGGGAGCAGAGCGATCGGGGGAAAAGCATACAGACGTAGCCTCGGCCACGTCTGTACCATGGCATCCAACCCCAGCGGGGCTGGGGGCGTGAGGGAGAACCACAGTGGACAGTGTGTCGTCTCTCGAGACGCAAACAAGTCCACTTCCACCGGGCCGAACCTCTCGCATATCAACTCCACCGTCTCGGGGTGGAGTCTCCATTCCCCGGGCCTCAGCCCAGAGTCCCTGATTCTGGTCCCCCGGGACATACATCGCCCTGAGAGATGATAGTCTCCGCTGGGACCACAGGAGGATCTGATGCGCTAGTCTGCACAGAGGGCGCGACCTCATACCCCCCTGGCGGTTCAAATTTTGAGATCTCATAAAAGCTAGGACCTCTTTCCCTTAGCCTTCCTGGACTGAAGGACGGTCCTCAGATCCGCCCTCTCAGGGGGCTGCGGGTACGAGCGACGTCCAGAGTCCCAAGATTTTTTAGGGGGAGCTCTAGAGGCGACACTCGCTTTCTGTGCCTGGCGATGAGAGGAACTGGTAGACGGCTGTGGCTGTTCTCTAGCAGCCGCCCTCCTGGACCTTGAACGGCGAGGGAGATATTGTTTAAAAGCCTTACCCCATCTTCTTAACATCCTGAAACCTGTCAACCACGGCGTTAACAGCTTCTCCAAACAGACCCGAGGTTGAAACAGGCGCATCAATGAGGAAGGCCCTGTCCTTCTCCCTAATGCCAGACAGGTTGAGCCACAGATGTCTCTCCGTGGTTACCAGAGCTGACATGGAGCGACCGATGGCACGGGCCGTCTCCTTGGTAACCCGGAGGGACAAATCTGTGGCCCTGCGAAGCTCCGCAATATCCTTAACCGAGGGACCTTCGCCTTGGTCCATGTCCCTCAACAGATCGGCTTGGTACGCCTGCAAAATAGCCATCGTGTGCAGGCTCGCACCAGCCCGACCTGCCGCCATATACGCTCTGCCCACCAAAGCTGATGTGGTGCGGCAAGGCTTAGAAGGCAGCGCCGGTGTCTTCAGGGATGACGCAAGGTCGGGTGAAAGGTAGCTAGCTAGTGCTTCCACAACCCGAGGCATCACCCCGTATCCCTTATCCCTAGCCCCCACGATATTACTGTAGTTTAAAATCGGGAGGTTAGACAGGCGCGCAGAAAAAGGCCTGTTCCAAGATTTACACAACTCATTGTATAAATCTGGGAAGAAAGGGAGAGACCGGCGTGAAGGTTGCGTGCGGGGCTGCAGGAAGCGTTCATCAAGCTTGCTTTTAGGACGCGCTTCCTGCTGTTCTTGTGGCCAAGAAATATCAAGCTTGGCCACAGCCCGCGTTAAAACCTCCACTAACTCACCATAGCTGGGTGCAGGCTGAACAGTATTATGTCTTTCACTTGGATCCCCCTCCTCAACATTAAGCACATCTAATTCCTCGGAATCAGAGAGGTGTAAAACTGGATCATCATCCCGAGCGGGAGAAGCCGCGAGGCGGGCTCCCGAGCGGGGAATAGGGGAACCTGACCTCTCAGACGAAGAGTGGGATAGTGCCTCGGCAGTCCCACTGTCGTCTAAAAGATCTCTCTGCGATCCCCACGATGCGAGGCGCCACATTGCCTCGGCAGATGCGGGAGCTGAACCGCGGGGAGAACGCATTTGGCCATCCTCAGAAAACAAAGCCAACCGAGAACGCAGCACTCTCACTGACATTGACTCACAGTGAGCGCAAGCAGCCCCCTCGAGAGCTGCTTGAGCGTGCTGCCTTCCCAGACAAGACACACACATTTCGTGTGTATCCCCAGCCGTGAGAAAGCGTGGGCATGGGAACACACATTTAGTAAACTGTTCGCTTGCCATGATAAGATGAAATATAGGAAATACAATTTTCAAAGGATTCGCTAGCTTCAACACACACACAGAGCGCTTGCTGAATAGCAAAAAGCTGACATTTCTGTGTGCCGGCGTGCTTTTGTGTACATCCGCTTATGCCGTCACACGCTACGTCATCACGCAACGCCAATAGGATTGGATTCAGTTTCATTCATAAATTCAGACGCGCTACACTGAAGGGCGTTCCCCTAGTGTCGTCACCGACGCAGTTCGAGTTTCCTAGAAAGGTAACTGAATAGTACTGTCATGCTTGTTCTGTGTTGTTCCTCTGTTGTCACTAGTCACATGTCTCTCTAAGTTTTCCCGCCTGTCGTTATCAGTTCAGTTATATCACCTGTGTCCTGTTAATTATCATCATCTGTCTCACCTGTTTCTGTTCATCAGTGTTAGTATTTAGTTCCCTTCAGTTCAGTCAGTTCTTGTCTATGTTAAGTGGTTTTTGATGTGATGTAATCTTGCCTGTCTGTACCTGTGGAATTATCTTTTTGTGAGTAAAAGTTTATATTGGAATCTTCTGCCTTCATCATCTTCAGAGTTGGACAGAGTACACAGCTTCATTATTTGAGTAAAAGTACAGATAAATTTTACCCCTTGCTAAATTTTACTCAAGTACAAGTAAAAGTACTACAGTCAGATGTCCACTTAAGTAAAAGTACTGAAGTACTTGTTTTTAAAGGGTAAGTTCGGTATTTTACACTTAAAGCCCTGTTTACAGATCGTATCTGATGAAATAGAACTGTTAAGATTAAAGTTTGGACACATGCTCCTGTCCCGAGAACTTTAGGTTTATTCCGCTTCCCCCCTCCACCCCCACAATGGTTGTCTATGTGCACTGGAAGATTCCTTCCTAAAACACATTCAACTTTCGTTTACAAAGACGTCAAACTCACCGAGTGGTCAGGGGTGTTCACTGGTATGTGCACTCAAAAATCGTTGAAAAAGATGCATTCCAACAGGTTTTATCCTAGTTTTTGTCCAACTCCATTGAGTTGTATTGGATTCGCTGTGTGAGGTACGGTATTACTCCGCCGCGGGAAATGGAAATGGGGTTGATGGTATGCTTTTTGTAGTCTTATGCAGTCGCGGACGCGGTATCGTAGGCTAAGCTATCTAAACATTTTTACAAGATCGAAGCTATCTGTGTCAACTTAGAAATGGATTCCGAGACATTTATATGGGAGGATGACGGTTTTGAGATCGATTTTGATGGACAGGGTTACAGGTTTGAGCCTGAATATTCAGAGGAGAAATTTCTGCAAAGAAAGGCAGAGTTTGAACGGCAGTTGACAACGGAGTCCAGTAATTCTAGCCACTTTAGCCTTTCTGGATTGTTGAAAGGAAGTCTGTGACAACTTTTTTTGCCACGAATCTTCCCGCAATTCGGAACTGCACAAATTCGCCCCATTATTAGCTGTCTGTTTCTAATGCTTTCAATGAAGACAGCGATCTTCTGCTTCTTCTGTGTATATGCCCGTGGTTTGCTTGGAATTGGTAAAGGTGCATTATCGCCATCAACTGGGCTGGAGTGTCTATTATTCAAGCTCTTAACGGAAGAATCTGGGTGTGACGCGTTTGGCAAAATAGGTCCACAAAAGCGAAATAATCCTAAAATTCTCGGGACAGGAGCATGTGTCCAAATTTTTATCTTAACCGTTCTATTTCATCAGATACGATCTGTAAACAGGGCTTTAAGTGTAAAATACCGAACTTGTCCTTTAAAAGTACTTGAGTATCAAGAGTACAAGAGTACATTTTCTAAATATTGCATTACTACTGCCACAGTGCTTACATTTATGTACAGAGACATCCTACATGGAGTTATGAAAATTTTAATGTTAATACTTTGGAGAATGTAAAAGGAATTGAAAGTAAAATCAAGTCATTTTCATCTTTTCATCATTTTCACCATGTTGCTTTATTTAACATTAAATAAAGGCAATACAAGCCAATAGCACAATGGCAAAGCTCTGACAAACCTCTGGAGTTTTAATAAATTTTTTGCACCCACATTTGAACCTGACTGTGTTAAACACACAGCATACTCAAGAACATCAAAGCAAATGCTCAGCTTACATTAATGTGTAATATCAGAAAAGAAAATTCAGCTAACAATTGTGTGTACATGTGAGTTTCTCTGTTTTTTTCATCAATCAAATCAATAAACCTAAACCAGCAAAGAAGGCAATATAGCAATGTTCTGACACACCTCTGAGCCTGAACCTGAAAGCTGATTGCTGATAGGCTGTCCCAATCAGTGGCGCCTGCACAATCCAGTCACATTTTAGAGGAAAACAACAAATTGAGGGTTTCTGAGATTTAAAAAATAAAATTTTTTAGAAGAAGTAATGGGTACTCAGTATTAACGGTAATGGATAGAAATGTAGTGGAGTAAAGAGATTTGCCAATCTCTTGTACAATATTTGCCTCTCAAATGTACTTGAGTAAAGTCATGAGGACTCCCCAAAAATGATACTCGAGTAAAGTACAGATCCTTCAAAATTGTACTTAAGTACTGTACTCAAGTAAATGTACTCCGTTACTGTCCGGCTCTGATCATCTTACGCCAAACCGTGACAAGTACAACCTCTTCAACATAAATGTTAAACACACACAACAAACAATCCAGACTAGAAACAAACTGAAACTGGGGGTTTAGAGGGCTAATAAAGGAGCTGATTAGTTAATTAACAAGGAATTAGATCAACCAAGAAACATATGGGAAAACTGGGTCAAAGTAACACAGGCAAACAGAAACTGAATACAATGAAATTAAAGACCAAACAGATCATGCTGAATACATTTTTTGTGTAAATATGTTATTTATGCACACATCAAAAAAGGTAACAAAGCAGGTATTACACTGCATTTTAAACTGTACCAGTACGTTTATAGATACGATACTACTATTTACTATAATGATAGAGCATACGATCCATAATGCAGTAACTGCATACAGTATATAAAAAAGGATTTTTTTAAGCTTTACACTAAATTCATGGTTACAAGTACAAGTAGCCTACATCAAGTCCAATCCTGTGCTTTTGAATTATTTGCATGCAGAATGAATGGGGAAATATCATTGGGGAGTTTTCATTGGACTATTTTCAAATATGCAAATTCAGACTATACAAAGATCAAACCACACTTAAAGAAAACTCATTTCATTATAAAAGCAATTTCTCCCCCTCTCATGTTTATAAATGTTTTACACCGAATCACATGAAGGGGTAATATTTATTATGTGGCTGATTTTGGTTGGTTGTAAAATATCAGTTGCTGTGAAAATGGCACAGCAAACAAATGTAGCTGTTGTTTGCATTGCTTTGGATCCATTTCTGCATGCAAAGAAATTCCACATGCACAATCCTCATTCAAATGAGAGAAATGCTGATTTGCCTTTGTCTACATTTACAATTCTTAGCATGAACATGATGTCATCAGTTATTGCACCTTAGATACACATTCAGTGCTGATTGACACCTTACTCACTCAGACACATTGCACAATGATGGAAACAAAAAAAAGTAAATTGTTTTTTTAAATGAAATATTTTTTTGTGGTCACCTATATCACTTTTCACCATGCTATTATACCTAGTTTTGGCCATGACTATATAGATTTTGTTCAGATTATTTTAACAAACTAAAATGTTACTCGAGTAGATGTTTGGCTTTCTTTAAATAAACAAAGCAGCTGCAGTAGATGCTGTTGTATCAGACATATAAATTGGATGATGTTGTTGTGGGATTTTGTAGGATTTGCATGTTCTGTGTCAGCAGCCCGGTGAGGTTGATAAACTGTTCAGTCAGTGCTTAACCATTAAATCAAACCAGCTCACTACAGCAGAGATGAAGATTACTCTCACTGGACTTTTCCATTTGTCCTTTATGGACTGACTACAGGTTATAGAGTAGAGGTCTACACGGGCCCAAAAATTTGTGCCCGAACCCGAAGAGACCCGTAATGTGCTACACCAAACCGACCCGGACCTGTCTATTATTTCAAAAGCTGGACCAGGACCCGTGTAGATCCGATAAATACCATAAATGTGCTACCCGGACCCGACCTGGAACCATCTATTTGAAAGCTGGACCCGAACCCGGCGGAAGACGCAGACCCGACTGGACCCGATTGTCACATATTCCACACAAGTTGCGAAAAATAGGCTAAAACTTTTTATCTTACCTAATAGTAGCCGTTGTTTCCCTTCCTTGTACCTGACTGACTGTGATGCAGTACAATCCTCCAACAAGAAAGTTCTATCCATGTTATTCCTCTCGTTATTCCAAGCTTAATCCACTCATTATTTCAGCTTCAAAAGTCCACTTGATGTCACGGTGACGGATGACAAATGCAACTTTGCAGATTTGCATTTCGACTCGAGTTAACTCGCATAATAACTTTTCATAATAACAATAAATAAGAGTTGAGTATGAACAACTTGGGGTCTGTTTGGAAGGGGATGACACTTATAACTGGAACTAAGGGGTGTGAGATCAAGAAAGTTCCGTTACCTGAGTATGACTCTAGTAGTCAGCTGGCAGAGGACTTAAATAAGTTTTATTTACGATTTGATGTGCCTGATTTTGGTCCAGCGATAGTCTATGAAATCTAAAACGAGTTATGGTTGTGCTTATAACTTCTTTGATGAATTGTCTGTACTGAAAGTCTTCAAGGGTTGTAATGTTAGAAAAAGCCATGGTCCTGATAAAAATCGGAGGGCGTTTAATTAAGATCTGTGCAGAACAATTGGCGCCAGTGTTTTGTAACATCTTTCAAAGATCAATTGCCCTTCAGAGAGTTCCGAAACTTTGGAAGGAAGCCATTGTAGTGCCAGTGCCGAAAACTACACATGCTGTAACATTAAATGACCTTAGGCCGATAGCATTAACATCCCTTATAATGAAATGCTTTGAGAAACTAGTAAAAGAAGAAATTAATAGACAAAACTAAGGATTTGTTAGACCCTCTTCAGTTCGCATATAGAACAAAGCGAGGTGTTGAAGATGCAACAGCAACTCTACTAAACATGGTATTGCAGCACCTGGAGGGTAGTAAGACTCATGCAAAGCTCTTATTTATTGACTTCTCATCCGCTTTTAATTCTTTACAACCTCATATTTTAGCAGATAAGTTAATTACTAATTTTAGTCTTGATCTTAACTTGGTAGGTTGGGTCTTAGATTTTTTAACTGAACGAACTCAAAGAGTGAGAGTAAATGGTAGTCTTTCAGCCCCCCTGACAACATCTACAGGTTCTCCTCAGGGATGTGTTTTGTCTCCCTTATTGTACAATTTATATACAAATGATTGTCTAAGCAAACATAAAAATAGGTACTTTTTAAAATGTGCAGACGACACAGTTATTGTAAGTCTCCTAGAAGAAAATGAAACGTGCCATGGTCCAGTGGTTGATGATTTCGTGAAGTGGTGTGATGATGCCTGTTTGCAGATTAATGTATCCAAGACAAAAGACATGAGTATTGATTTTAGAATACAAACACATCCTTCCCAAGACACATTTGTTAAGAACAATAAGGTTGCATGTGTGGATAGTTATAAATATCTCGGAACAATTATTGATAAAAAATTGAGGTTTGATTTGAACACAGAGGCCCTATGTAAAAAGGGACAGCAGCGCCTTTACTGTCTTAGAAAATTAAGATCATTTAACATAGACAAAACTCTGATGGAATTATTCTACAAGTCTTATATAGAGCCAGTGTTGTCCTTTTCCATTATCTGCTGGTTTGGAAATCTTAGTGTGAAATACAAAAATGCACTAAAAACATTAGTTAAAAACAGTGGGAAGATTATAGGTAAAGAGCAAAGAAGCTTGACAGTTCTGTTTAACAGAAATGTTTTGAGTCGAGTCCATTCTGTGATTTCAGACAGTGGACACTTCCTATACCCAGAGTTTTCTATGTTGCCCTCAGGTCGTCGCTATAGATTACCAAAGATTAAAAATAATCGATACAAATACTCTTTTGTTCCGAGTGCAATTAGACTATTAAATAAGTCTTAAAGGTATTTTTAAGGTTTTTTTATTTTTATTTTTTGTAATACGTGTTATTTATTACCATGATGTATTGTATGTGTCAGTTTCTTTTTGTCTGTTTACCTGTGCTGCAACCAAATTGCCCAAAAGGGATCTTAATAAAGCTTGACTTGACTTGACTAACTTTGAATGTTTGCCCTTTTGAACTATAGCCTAATAACGATTGCTCGTTCAGGGCCGCTGACGTTAAAGTTCACAGACCTGCCAAGTGCAACAGCACATAACTTAGGCCTGATAAAAGATAGGCTACTATTGTTGGTGATAACAGATAACAGACGGTGCATGGACCAAAGACTGTGAGAAGATGTTCAAAAATAATCTGCTAGAAAAGAGCAGTAACAGATTTATAACAGAGTAACAGATTTATTGAAGTCTTTCCCAATAATATTCACTCTAAAGTGATAACAAATATCACTTTCAGTGGTCTTTACAAATTAAATGCATCAACAATTAAATGTTGATTTAAAATAAATGTAAGCCAGAGGTTTGCATATTTTTTTAAATATTCAAAAACAATTTAAAAATAAATTAAACTTGAATGTTTTTTTCTTCTGAACAGAGTGCTTGATCCAACAACCCACAATTACATTTAAGATAATTTGTTTAAAGCAACCTGCTGTAATTCTACATTTTGATATATAACTTGTTCATTGCACTTGATCATAAACATGTACATGCTAATAATTAGATTAAGAGACCAACAGTGTCATCTACAGTACCAGTAAGCAAACAATTAGGCTAAATATTAAACATATTTTAAACAGATGTAGGCCTATCAATTTGTAGCTAAATGTTCCAGACTGAGAAGAGTAATGCTAATTCGTACATTATATTTTTAACATTCAAGTTGCATAAATTAACATAACTTGAAGGTACCAAAAAAACAAACCTATACCAAAATCTATTTTAAATACATTTATTTCATAAACTAAGGATACTTCAAATCCATTAACATATTTATTGACATATCACAATTAAACTTTATTTGGAGTATTTCATTATTGCACAATGCACATTTCTTAATATTAAGCCTAAGATGTGTTTTAATATCATCATTATTAATAAAGATTGCATGATTTCTGTATAATATCAGTCTTTAAATGCAAGATATTTAAAGTGTACCTTAAGTATACTTGCAATAGTTCCACTTTAGCACACTCAAGTATAGTTAAAGTCGACATGAAATCGAAATTGACCCTATTTACTTGCATGGTTAGCACATATTACTAGTATTGTGGTGAACAATTAATCCGTGCAAGTTAATACACAGAAAAAAATAGTTTGCCGTGGTAATCTTTAATCAAAATCTGAAAAGTTACTTTCGGTCTGGAATGGCGTTCCTTCTCTGATGACGTCAGTTTGACGGCTTGGGTTGAAAAGGCTTAACCTCTCCTCAGGCTGTTAGTCTGCTATGAGCGAGTGATGGAGAGAAGGAGCGCTAAAGTAAAACCCTGCCCTCTGTTCAATATTCCCTTTCACTTGGAAATACGTCACAACACTGGAGCAAAGTCGTTTGCAACTTCCGGTTAACGCGGACTATTTAGTTGGACTTCAGCACTACTTCTGCACAATTAAAGTGCATTTAGTACAAAATGTGTTGTTCCAATTTAGCAGACTTTAAGTAGCCTATACCAGTTTAGTATTCCAAAAGAACAATTGCAGGGTATTTTTATTAAGTACATAAATATACTGAACAAAATGATAAACTTTTGTTTTTGCCCCCATTTTTCATGAGCTGAACACAAAGATCTAAGACTTTTTCTATGTACACAAACGGCCTATTTATCTCAAATATTTTTCACAAATCTGCCTAATCTGTGTTAGTGAGCACTCCTCCTTTACCGAGATAATCCATCCACCTCACAGGTGTGGCATATCAAGATGCTGATTAGACAGCATGATTATTGCACAGGTGTGCCTTTGGCTGGCCACAATAAAAGGCCTCTCTAAAATGTGCTGTTTTATCACACAGCACAATGCCACAGATGTCGCAAGTTTTGAGGGAGCATGCAATTAGCATGCTGACTGCAGAAGAATGTCCACCAGAGCTGTTGCCCGTGATTTGAATGTTAATTTCTCTACCATAAGACGTCTCCAAAGGCGTTTCAGATAATTTGGCAGTACATCCAACCGGCCTCACAACCCACAGACCACGTGTAACCACACCAGCCCAGGACCTCCACATCCAGCATCTTCACCAGGCGTAGTATGGGCAGGCGTATGTTATGGACAACGAACACAGGTGCATTTTGTTGATGGCATTTTTAATGCACAGAGATACCGTGACGAGATCCTGAGGCCCATTGTTGTGCCAAAACCAGTCCGTATCTGGTGTGACCACCACTGCCTCACTCAGTGCAAGCAGTTGATCAGGGTGTTGATTGTGGCCTGTGGAATGTTGGTCTACTCCTTTAAAAGTTAATGGCCAAACTGATCTTTATAAAAGCCCACATTGTTATAGATTAAATATAACACGGATAACATTAAATAAATACTTTTTTAGTAGGTTAAACTTTGATTAGTTCCCGTTGCTCGCACATATCTGCCATGTTTTGTAGTTTTTTAACATGTTATTCGTGTTTGTAGTTCCTCCTCCAAAGCGCAGTGGGTTGTGAGTAATATTAGCCATTATAGCATGCATTTTAGTGAGCACAGATCCACACTTCGAAAATCAACCGGAAATAGACCATAGTGAGCCTTCTGGCACACTCTTTTCAACATATTTGCTTTGGGACACACTTATTCTAATCTCACATCCTGTTTAGGATAGATAGTAGGCCTATGGACATAGACACGCAGGGTCTGCCTTACATTTTTTGAGTATTGCCAACTTATTTGGGTTTACAGTGTACACCTGGATAAACAGGCTGTCAAATGGAACAGTGAGGAAAGCTTAACATAAACAAGCTCAACATTCAGCCAGCAGCCATATCACCCTGTAGCACAAGACCGGTTGCCCACTGAAGCTAAGCAGGGCTGAGCCTGGTTAGTACCTGGATGGGAGACTCCTGGGAAATCCAGGTTGCTGCTGGTAGAGGTGTTAGTGAGGCCAGCAGGGGGTGCTCAACCTGTGAAAAAGAGTAGGGGTGTAACCCTGGCATCCTGGCCAAAATATGCCCAGTGGCCTCTGTCCATCATGGCCTCCTAATCATCCCCCATATACTGATTGGCTTCATCACTGTCTCCTCTCCACCAGTAAGCTGGTGTGTGGTGGGCGTTCTGGCGCAATATGGCTGCCGTCGCATCATTCAAGTGGATGCTGCACATTGGTGGTGTTTGAGGAGATTTCCCCCCTTCCATGTAAAGTGCTTTTAGGTCTCAGAAAAAGCGCTATATAAATGTAACAAATTATTATTATAAAACTTAAACTTCTCGTCATATGTAAAACATTTGTCAAGTTAATAAATAGGACTTTATGGGCTATTGCTATTTTATTTTATTTTGATCATTTTAATTTTGATATATCAATTGAAATTGGTCTGATGGGGTAGAATGGGGGCAAACATGATTCAAACGGCATTTCCTGACTATAAATACAATCAATATTATCATACCATCAAACAATATCAATGGATTGTGAGGTGTAATCCAATTCATGTCTAAACATTAATTAAAGTTCAAAGGTACAGCACGCACATCCAAAACAATAAAACTGGGTGCTGGGGCCTGTTTCAATAAGGAGGTTTAACCAACTCTGAGTTAAAATTTGAACTCTGAGTTGACTTACCCTGAGATGGGAAACTCTGAGTTTTCAGTTACAGAACAGCTGAAATTAGTTAGTTCAATCAACTCTAAGTTGACTGACTCTGAGTTAAGCGTGTGTCACGGTTGATAAATCATTGTTTCCTCTGTGTCGCGTGTCACTGTTTGTTTACATGTCTGTGAGTCTGCGTGAGTGGGCGTTGTCCCGCTCACGCGCTTGTTCAGTGCTCCAGCTGTCTGCAATCATCTCGTTCCCTTCTTCAGCTGTTTCTCATTACCACTCCCTACATATACTCACTCATCTCTCCATTCCAGTGTCCATCCGTTACTTGCAGTCCTCGTGTTGTTCGTGCTGTCTTCCGGTTGTCATCGTCTTTGTGGATGTGTCCTGTCGTTTCACCGCACACGAGCACCGAGCACCGAGCACCGAGCACCGAGCACCAGACCATCGAAGTCCCTGTGTGACTGAGCCTGAGCGTCATTCCCCCGTGGATTCCGTCAGCCCCGTGGAAAGAGAAGCGTACTCGCTTGTGCACCCTGAGAAGAGAAGCGTATTCGCTCGTGCACCCTGAGAAGGATCTTCCTCACTGACTTTGAGTATTATTCTGGTTTGGAGTGTCATATCCTAATAAACACTTGTTCACCTGCTATTGATTCTAGTGATTTGTCATGACAGAACGGATGGACCCTGAAACGGGAGCAGCGGGTGATTCATCTGCTTCATTGGAAGAATTCATTCGAGTGTGCATCGGCCGGATGGATGCACAGGATCGCAATCAGGGGGAGACGGGACGTGCCATTCAGGCTCTTGTCACACAGGTGTCCGAGCTCACCCAGCGATTCTATCAGCTGCAACCTCCCACTGCGCCAGCACCCCCAGAGGCACCTGCAGTTCCCCTTATACCAGCGGTGCCTCTCTCTCAGTCTGAGCCTCGATTGCCCACTCCTGAGCTGTACTCCGGTGAGCCCAATCTTTGTCGTTCATTTCTAACACGTTGCAGTATGCATTTCTCATTACAGCCCAGAACTTTTGAGAGAGAGGAGGCAAAGGTGGCATTCGTGCTTACGCTGCTGACTGGGAGAGCGGCGCTTTGGGGAACTGCAGTGTGGGAGAACCACGACCAGTGCTGCTCCTCGTTCCAGGCACTCGCGGCGGAGATGAGACGCGTCTTCGATCGAGCCGTCGCGGGGAGGGAGGCTGCCAGGGTCTTGACGGATCTACGTCAAGGAGATCGTTCCGTGTCGGATTATTCGATCGAGTTTAAGACCCTGGCGGCCGAGTGCCGCTGGAACGAGGAGGCGCAGTGGGACCATTTCCTGCATGGGCTGGCCGAACGTGTCCAGAGAGAGATCTACGCCCTGGACCTCCCATCATCTCTGAACGAACTCATGGATCTGGCCTTGAGGGTGGACGCCCGACTGTCTCGGATTGGTCAGAGGACGTCACCCAACTCGGTTCGTGGCGGGGCGGAGAGTCAGCGATCCAGTGGTCTGGACGCGTTCGGTCCCCACGATCCCGAGCCCATGCAGGTAGGGCGAGCTCGGCTTTCCCGGGAGGAGAGAGAGAGGCGGAGATCCCAGGGCCTTTGTCTGTACTGTGGTGGCGCTGGACACTTTGCTCATAGTTGTCCGGTAAAAGGGCCCAGCCCGATAGTAAGTATGAGGCTACTATCGGGTGGGATCTCCGCAGGCAAGACCTCATCCACTTCCACCGTCCTCCCGGTAAGACTGAGATGGTCAACCCAGGATCACCACTGCAGCGCACTCATAGACTCTGGAGCCGAAGGTAACTTCATGGATCACCGGTTTGCACTTCAGTTACAGATTCCCCTCCGAACACTTCCCCAGAGAATTACAGTCAATGCGCTCAATGGACAAACTCTACCTACCATCTCTCAAGCCACCGAAGGACTTACCCTCATCACATCAGGAAATCATGCCGAAACCATTTCATTTTACATTACGGACTCACAAATCACACCCATAGTTTTAGGTCACCCCTGGCTCAGCTTGCACAACCCCCGTATCGATTGGAAGGGCAGAACCATCTCAGCTTGGAGCACTGAGTGTCATAAGTCGTGTCTAGTGTCTGCCTGTTCTGTTGTTTCTGTCCCTGTGTTTCAGGAGGAAGCCGTGGATTTATCAAACGTGCCCGAGGAGTACCGGGACCTGAGTGAAGTGTTCAGTAAGTCTAGGGCTGCTTCTCTCCCTCCGCATCGTCCCTATGACTGTGCAATAGATATTTTGCCAGGTAAGTCTCCGCCTAAGGGCAAGATCTATTCACTCTCAGTTCCGGAGAGGGAGGCTATGGAGAAATATATTTCTGATTCTCTGGCAACCGGGTTCATCCGCCCTTCCTCTTCTCCAGCGGGGGCGGGGGTTTTTTTTGTGGGGAAGAAAGACGGATCTCTGCGACCTTGCATTGATTACCGAGGGTTGAATAACATCACGGTAAAGAATACTTATCCTTTGCCGTTGATGTCTTCAGCCTTCGAGAGGTTGCAGGGAGCCTCACTCTTCACAAAACTGGACTTGCGTAATGCTTATCATTTGGTCCGCATCAGGGAGGGGGATGAATGGAAGACTGCTTTTAACACCCCTAGGGGGCATTTTGAATATTTGGTTATGCCTTTCGGGCTTTCCAATAGTCCCGCAGTCTTCCAGGCACTAGTCAAAGATGTGTTGCGAGACATGATCGACCAATTCATATATGTTTACCTGGATGACATATTGATTTTTTCTTCGTCTCTCCAGGAACACGTGCAACATGTACGACTAGTGCTTCAGAGGTTGTTAGAGAATGGGCTTTTTGTCAAGGCGGAGAAATGCGTTTTTCACGCACAGTCGGTTCCTTTTCTGGGACACATTGTGTCGGCTGAAGGTATGTTGATGGATCCTGACAAGGTTAAGGCTGTGGTAGAGTGGCCAATCCCAGATTCCCGCAAGGCCCTGCAGCGGTTTTTGGGATTCGCCAACTTCTATCGGCGTTTTATTCGCAATTTCAGCCAACTAGCCGCACCTCTGACTGCCTTGACCTCTCCCAAAACTGCGTTCAGGTGGTCAGACGCAGCTGGGGTTGCGTTTGCCAAACTCAAGAGCCGCTTTGTTTCTGCTCCCATCTTAATTGCCCCTGATGCTTCACGTCAGTTTGTGGTAGAGGTCGACGCGTCAGAGGTGGGGGTAGGTGCAGTGCTTTCACAACGCTCTCCTTCAGACGACAGAATGCATCCCTGCGCGTTTTTGTCACACCGATTATCCCCTGCTGAACGAAATTATGACATTGGTAACCGGGAGTTGTTGGCAGTCAAGCTAGCATTGGAAGAATGGCGTCACTGGTTGGAGGGTTCAGGGGTACCCTTTATAGTCTGGACTGACCACAAGAATTTGGAGTACATTAGAACCGCCAAGAGATTGAACTCCAGGCAGGCTCGGTGGGCACTTTTTTTCGGCCGTTTCGATTTTACTCTTTCCTATCGTCCGGGTTCCAAAAACATCAAACCCGATTCTTTGTCGCGTATTTTTGATCGTCCCGAACACGAATCTACTCCCGAGCGCATTTTTCCAGAGACCCTAATTATCTCTGCGCTCACTTGGGAGGTCGAATCGAAGGTCAAGAAGGCCTTAGAAGGGGTAACGCCTCCGATCCGGTGTCCACCTAACCGCTTATTTGTGCCGGAGGGATTACGATCAGACGTTATCCGGTGGGGTCATTGTTCCAGTCTAGCGTGCCATCCAGGGGTGAGTCGTACCATATTTCTTGTTAAGCAGCGATTCTGGTGGCCTCTGATGGCTCGTGACGTTCACAATTTTGTTTTGGCTTGCTCTAGTTGTGCCATTGGTAAGTCGTCCAATCGACCCCCAGCGGGGTTACTTCAACCGCTGTCGGTGCCTTCGAGACCCTGGTCCCACATCGCTCTAGATTTTATCACCGCCCTCCCACCCTCCCTAGGGTAACACGGTAGTTTTGACCGTGGTGGACCGATTCTCGAAGGCAGCCCACTTTATTCCCTTGCCCAAATTACCTTCAGCCAAGGAGACAGCGGTGGCAGTCGTTAACCACGTCTTTCGGTTACATGGCCTCCCGACAGACGTGGTTTCTGACAGGGGACCCCAGTTTGTGTCCAGATTTTGGCGAGAGTTTTGTAGTTTGCTGGGGGCGACGGTCAGTCTGTCCTCTGGGTTCCATCCCCAGAGCAATGGCCAAACTGAGAGAGCCAACCAAGATTTGGAGAGAACGTTACGATGTTTGGTCTCCAGGAATCCCTCATCCTGGAGTCAACAACTTGCTACGGTGGAGTACGCCCACAATACGTTGCCAGTGTCATCCACGGGCCTATCTCCATTTGAGTGTAGTGTAGGGTACCAACCACCTGTTTTTCCCAGTGCTGAATCCGAAGTTGCGGTTTCCTCCGCCCCCGCCTTCATCCAGAGGTGTCACCGTACTTGGACGAGGGCCCGAGAGACACTCCTCCAAGTGCGGGGAGCGCACCAAGGCCAAGGCCAAGGCCGATCGCCACCGGTCAAAGCCTCCCGTATACGTCGTCGGTTCCAAAGTGTGGCTTTCTACCAAAAACATTCCTCTCCGTTCCGTGTCGAATAAGCTAGCTCCTAAATTCATTGGCCCGTTTTCTGTCACCAAGATTGTTAGTCCGGTGGCAGTCCGCCTCAATCTTCCTCTGGCGTACAAGAGAATTCACCCCGTCTTCCACGTTTCTAAAGTTAAGCCTGTGTTTTTTTCACGTATTAATCCGCCTGTCCCGGTTCCCCCACCGCCGCGACTCGTAGACGGGGAACCATCCTATTCGGTTCATCGCATCCTGGATTCTAGGCGGAGGGGACGCGGATTTCAGTACTTGGTGGATTGGGAAGGTTACGGTCCGGAGGAGAGGAGTTGGGTTCCTGCTCGTGACATCCTGGATCACTCCCTTATCGATGATTACAATCGACAGGTAAGGAGTTCTGGGAATGCCGTGAGGCATTCCTAGGAGAGGGGGTACTGTCACGGTTGATAAATCATTGTTTCCTCTGTGTCGCGTGTCACTGTTTGTTTACATGTCTGTGAGTCTGCGTGAGTGGGCGTTGTCCCGCTCACGCGCTTGTTCAGTGCTCCAGCTGTCTGCAATCATCTCGTTCCCTTCTTCAGCTGTTTCTCATTACCACTCCCTACATATACTCACTCATCTCTCCATTCCATGTCCATCCGTTACTTGCAGTCCTCGTGTTGTTCGTGCTGTCTTCCGGTTGTCATCGTCTTTGTGGATGTGTCCTGTCGTTTCACCGCACACGAGCACCGAGCACCGAGCACCGAGCACCGAGCACCGAGCACCAGACCATCGAAGTCCCTGTGTGACTGAGCCTGAGCGTCATTCCCCCGTGGATTCCGTCAGCCCCGTGGAAAGAGAAGCGTACTCGCTTGTGCACCCTGAGAAGAGAAGCGTATTCGCTCGTGCACCCTGAGAAGGATCTTCCTCACTGACTTTGAGTATTATTCTGGTTTGGAGTGTCATATCCTAATAAACACTTGTTCACCTGCTATTGCTTCCAGTGATTTGTCATGACAGCGTGTGCACCACAACTAAAAAAAGCCATTATCAATGGAGCGCAGATATTATGAGTCACCATGGCAACAGCGCCAGACACAAAGAGGAATTACTGTTATACAGTGTTGGGTGTAATTAATTACCAAGTAATCTAAATATTGTAGTTTAATTAAAGGGATTACTCTTAATTCTTCTGTAATTTAAAATAAAATCTGATGTATTATAATTACATTAAATAGGCTGCATAGACTATAGAACAATTCTGTATAAAACAATAGTGGATTTAACATACATTTTTAAAAGGTATTTTGAATGTAACCTTCTCCCTCTACACACTTTGGTCAATTCAAGAATGCAATTGTTTATTGTTAGTTTGAAAGCATTAAAAGTGCAGTTTCTTGTCTCTCCTTGTATTGTTGTTGAGTGGTTGAGGTTGATATGGGATTTAGTAATTAGTAATAAGTAGACCAATACTTTCTAAAGATAGTAATTATTACATTAATCTAATTACACTGTTGAAGATGTGATTTGTAGTTAGTAATTAATAACTATTTTAGAGTAACTTACCCAACTGTTATAATATCAGAGGTGACACTGGAAGAACAGTTATTATACCTCATTTGAATTTGCATGTATAGGTGCAATCCTGCAGGCATTAAAAGAATGTGGCAGCAGCTGAAAATGAAATATAAAAACATAATTCAATCAGGTAAGGCTTGAGCATATAATGGGTGTAGCCTGACTTTACAAACATTTGACATATTAAATAACTAAATGACATCCAGTGTCTAGCAGTGCAGCAGCATTTTTGGCTTGAGGGAATTCCTGGAGGGACTTCATCAGAGCCAGTCACTCCTGGAGATCCAAGGGCCTTCATAAAATGTAAGAGGTCTAAATATGTGTTCTTTTTTATATAGGGTATTTTGGATATTTCCATTTATTTTACTTTGGGTTGGGTATTTTTGGTTGGTCCCAACAGATTCTGATAATAATATCTAATATATGTCTTTTGGAGCCTCTTGTCCCAACTGTGTTAAGCCTACTCAATACACCATAAATTATGACAAATACTAGGCCTATTATAAAGTGTAGTCAACCAAATGCTCATCTTCCCAGGATGATGGGGATGAAGAAACAGTTTCTGCTGCCACCGAGAGGCCAGAGGTAATGTTAATATTAATATAATAATATTATTATTATTATTACTTCTGGTGCACCGATGAACACACTTGATTTTCAGTAAATGCCACAGTTTAATTCTGTAGAATTTGTTTAGAACTACATGATGTAACTCTAATCTACTGTATTTTCAGTTGCCAGTTAAGGAGTTATATAGACTTAATCTTATATAAAAAAATTGTGAAAAAAACAACAGTAAAAACAGCAATGAATTAATGTACAGAAAGAATGAATGAGGTGTTTAAACACCGCTTCCTCTTTAAAAAAGGGGAGGAGGCCGCAAGAAACTCTGGGTTTACCGAAGAAAACCTGCTCCCGACCAGGTTAGGTTCACAGAGTAAGTTACCATGGTAACTGACTCTGAGTATAAGTTGCCTCTCTTTTAGAAACGGGCTTGACTTACTCTGCTTTCTCAGGTTTGATTTACCTCCCATTCTGAAACGGAAAACCCAGATTTTTCCTCATTTCAGGGTTAACATACTCAGAGTTTTCACTTAACCTCCTTTCTGAAACAGGCCCCTGGGCAGACAAGTAAATGACAGACAACTAAACATTAATTAAAGCCTTGTGTTTTCCGCCCTCTGGTGAGTGTTAGATCTTCTTACATGTCTGAGCTCATTTTTAGTCACTCATCCCTTTCCTAAAAGACTGTGGAAGCAACACAGACTTTATATAAATGACAAAACAAAATAAATGAGGTTTGACAACAAAACTTTTGTTAAACTTATGTTATTATATTTAATGTACATTTTTTATGTTTCTCTATAATAATATACACTTCAACATTTCATTAGGATATATGTGCAGTTTAAATGACAGTCAAATTCACAATGCAAATCTCATAAATCTACTAATCCATGCAAAATAACCACAATCAACATTACATCTTATTGAAGGTTAAACAAAAACAAAGTATGAATAAAGAATGTGAACTTGGAAAATGCTTGTAAAACATGCATATGCAGGATATTCACGTGAACAAACAGGTGTGCAACTAACCATAGCGACTAACCCTTAATACCAGAGGAGATGGTGACCTCTGGTGTTAACTTTGCTGGGATGGATGCCAAACAAGGAGAAAAGTATGAAGGGCAGCAACTACACAATAAATAATTTCAGATAAAAGCAAGAGCCAGAAATTATTGGGTTCAAGAACTCTCCAACCCGCCTTAATCTCAGATTCATCCATCTCTTGACAACTTAAGACTTATATTACATACAGAGAAGATCAAAGGTTGTTGGAACACACTTTCTTTGTTTTACCTGTATCTGCAATATATTTGAAATATAATATGCAATATATATATAAATATATAGGCCTATTTAAAAAAAAAAAAAGATTCCAATAGGCTACAATTGAAAACATGAATATATTAAATTGTAAAATAATTAAAATTTAAAATAATTATTATGCCATTCCATATCACCCACCTGCCTGTTTAATCATAGGTAACATTTAATTCAAAGCAAATAAAAAGCAAATAAAATAGGAAAGAAATATATGTTCTATGTTTTTAGAGACATGTTGAAAAAAAAAGAGAGAGGGAGAGAGGTGGATCCTCTTCAATGCAGACCTATTCTTCTTTGTATTCAGTGTTCTGTTAAGGAAGACACTATATTATTGGCTATTGTGATCAGAGTAAATAACATCCATGGTGCATCACTTTTATTTTATAAAGACACTTTTAAGTGATTTTATGTTTTGGGGTTGTCAACATGCTTTAAAAGTCAAACATATCTGCAAATTAATTGAAAACACATGATACTTCATCACTTGCCTTTATCTTTAAAAACAAAGAAAGTTGAGCTTCTCCTCACAGTCTCTGTTCTCCCATCCTGCATTCTGGCTGTTGTAGGCTCCACAACGGTACGGCTCATGTGGACATGAGGGCAGACCGATGTTGGTCTCAACATTCTCCTTGCTCACCCAGAACCATTTTCCAGCCAGGAAACGCAGGCCTGTCCACACACTCTCTGTCTGGGCATCACTCAGATTTAGCATCACATTATAATCCAAGTAGGCCAGATCAACGTAACGGAACCGACAGTACTCTAGAGCTTCTTCCCATGTATTTTTCTCCTGCACCAAAATCAAGTTCTTAGAACAGAAAAAAGGATGCGTACTTGTACACGGCTCAAGAGGAAGCCCACACAATGCACCCGATAAAGCTGGATTTCTTGATTCCTGATACTTCATTAATGTGCACGAGTTGTCAGTTCCCTGAATCAGTGAACCGAACCAACTCTGGTTATAAGCTCCTCCAGCTGCCTTGAGTGCCATCTGGATGTCCTCATAACCGGTAATTGTAGACAGGTCTGTATAATATGTTTGACAATACGTTCGAGCTTCAGTGCAGTTCATTGGAGTGGTCACATAAATGTGCACTCTAACTGTACCTGTTGTTTGTCTATAAAGGACAAACAGAAAAAATATAGTGAGAAATAACTTCATCTCTGCTCTGCTCTGTTGTGTGCTGGTTTGGAGTTTAAGGATGGATGGGCGCATTTTTTTTTTTAAATAGCTCTCACTGGGTGTTGACGTAGACATGCAAATCCTAGACTCATCATCAAGGGGAGTTTATGCCCTGCTATCAGTGCGCAAATTATAAAAGCACTTTTACAGGGGTCAACATGTGGTTTGATGTAGCTTGCACAAACAAAAATTAGCCAAATGTTGACTATGAATACTTCAAGTGTTTAGTGATGCATTTGTGATATGTGAATCTTTGATATAGTAATAATAACATTATGTATGTTTGTCAATGGTCCATCTAATAATGAATAAAGTACTCAAGCAGCTTCACATGTAATCTTACTTTTGTGTTTACTGGAATGTTTGGAAACCCTATTGAAACAGAGAAGGAATGCCAATTAAATACAACCGAATCAGCTAATAAAGGTCTTTGGGATTCATTTAGCTCAGTCTGGCCCCTTGCTCAGTTGCAACATACATGTGTTCTTAAAGGATTAGTTCACTTTTTAAAAAAACTTTTGCTGATAATTTACTCACCCCCATGTCATCCAAGATGTCCATGTCTTTCTTTCTTCAGTCGAAAAGAAATTAAGGTTTTTGATGAAAACATTCTAGGATTTTTCTCCATGCAATGTAATGTATTGGGTACCAAACGGTTCAAGTTCAAATGACAGTTTTAGTGCAGCTTCAAATGGCTTTAAACGACACCAGACGATGCATAAGGGTCTTATCTTGCGAAACGATCGCTCATTTCAAAAATAAATAAAAAAGTTTAAGTTTTATAAGCACAAATACTCGCCTTGCTCTGTTGTGTGATGCACGTTTGTAACGTCACGTAATACGCAATTACGTGCAAAAGGTCACGGTTGACGTAGCCGGAAGTAACGGTAGAGTCAGTACCAGCAGAGTAACTGCTGTAGCAAGTTTGTCTTCGTTTTCCCACCGTATCCCTCTTCCCCTCAGCCACGCCCTCTAGTTAGCTTGTAAGTGGCTAGTCATGCATTAGCGTCAATGGCACTTTGTATAAAACCGGCGCATCGGGTGGAAAACTAAGTAATCCCTCGGCTTGTACATCCTCCTTACACTGTGTTCGCTGTGCTGTCGCCAATGAAAGGTATGTGTCAACACTCCATTTTTATTGCAAACATGTTATTCTAGCTAGCTGTGTGTAAAGTGGAACTGTTTGACAACAGATGTTTGACTGTGTACCAGACGCTTCCGGGTAGCATATTGTTGGTCTATCGAAGGTCTTGGGTGTAAGACGCTGTGCGCGCGTGGTCTGTCATTGTCTATTGGAAGACGTGTGGAGGTAACATTGGCCGTATGGCTCACAGCAATAGAGTAATGTTCGCCATGTAACGTGTTTGTATATGTATGTTTACAGTAAGTTGATCTACTATAAATATGACTTTCACTGTAAATCCTTGGGAATGTGACCAATCAACAACCTTAATGTATGATGGGCTATTTTGGTTCTCTTTATTTTATTTGTTTTTGTGCGTGTCAGTAATAGGTGAGGTTTGAGTCCTCTTCTCCGCGCATGGCACACAGTATTTGTAGTGGTAACGTGCACCTCACTATTTGCAGTGATCAGTCTTTGTAGTTCCTGTGCCTATGAGTGTGTGTGTGTGTGTGTGTGTGTGTCTGTGTGAATAGGCAACAGAACCAGAAGCACGGGTGGTGTGTCGGTTTCACTTCTCTTCCAGGACAGGTAACCTCTCCTGAACAGCTGCTCCATTTTAAACCATTATTTGTTTGTATTTTGATATTCCTGGTGGCAGCCACTATCCTCCTCTGGCTTGCCTATGGGGCCTAATCTGTATCGCCTCGCACTATTTTGAGAAATAAACCCCAGACTGTTTTTTTACTGAATTATTTAATAATAAATATTTTCATACTTTTATACTGAAATACCACGTCTCTGTCATTACTTTAGTATCTGTGTGTGAGAGCCCTCTTGTCTAAATCAAGGTGCTGGAGGTCTAGTTAAAGGACATCTTGGCGTGAAAGGCCCCAGGTGGTGTAGTCGAGCACCCTAGAGTCAATACCTTTGTCATTTGATCTCCGTAGGTCACACCTATACCAGTCGCAATAAAATGTAAGTAGTGAGAGATATTCTCTTCCGTATTATGATGTACATCTATCTAAGTGTAACGGATTATTGAAAAAGAAAAAAAGGGGACTTGCGTCGGTTGTTTGGTTGATTTAGATGTGGCATTGCACCGAAAGGTGCATATTAACGTGATTTTGCAGGGGATTAAGTGGAGAGTCCTGCATACGTCACCAGAGAGAAATCTAAAGTTTTCCCTGGAAGTTCAATTTTGATCCAACTTTATGAGGTCAGAACATTTTTTTTTTTTTTTTTTACATTTGCACATATGAATTGTTCACAATAACATACATTTAGAAAACAGATTTTGCACTTGATTTTATTGTTTGCCAACTTTAAGAAAATTGTTTTGCTGCGCAGCTGTGGGAGATCAGTCAATGGATTAGATTGAGTCACTTGAAAACAAAGTAAGGTAAACTCAAAAGACAATGGACACTGTCTTAGATACGCTATATTGTGACAAAAGTGTCTATGCCTTGTGCTGGCATCCTGGCTTAGTAAGCGCAATTGTGATTTTTGTACATTTTTAATTGAACTGACCAAAATTCGTATGCATGCAAAATTACTGACCTCATTCACAACATTAACAGGATAAAGGACCAACAGTAACGTATTTGTATCAAACAACCATTAGGTTAACCATTAGGTTAAGCATGATTGGTAAGGTCAAGGTACATGAAGTCAAATTTCCTCTAATTTGAAATAAGATTTTGCATGAAGATGTAGAATTTCTTTGCATACAGGAAAACAATGCAAACGTTTTCTTGGGTGTATTCACATCCGTATCAAGATTGATGTTACCTCTCACTGCTGTTTCTATACTTCAATCTTTAGCTCGAAAAAAAACTAAAATCTTATCAGTGTATTTTCTCATAATAAACTCATAGACAGATTGGTAGACAACCAGATATATTCGAGATATTCAAGATGTTCTATTTGATGTTTTTCTGATCTATTTGTTCGTCTCTGTTAAGCATACTTTGATTTTAGTATTCATAGATGCCACCTTTGTCAAATAGAACGCCGCCACTCCGATCCGATCCTTATTTGTTACCCCCAGTTTTCTTTTGTCCTTATTTGTACTTGGGTATGAAATTTAACAAAGTCCTAAAGTGTCACAGCAGACTGTCACAGAACGCTCCTCCTTCTGGCGTCATTTGATCCCTCTCTCCTGAGTATTAAGACTTCATCTCCCATCTCCCCTCTCTGCACTCATCACCGTCCAGCCCTGCCGAATTCCCTTTTCATCTTCAGCATTGTCACCTGTTCATCCTCATCTCCCTTTATATTGACTGCTCTCTCTTTTGTTCTCTGTGAAGTATTGATTTGCTGATTTGTCTGTGTCGCACGTTTCTCTGTTATCTCTGGACCTTCGATCTCCGTCCTGGACTCTCTAATGTTTTCATGAACCTTCGCTGCCTGTCCTGACCTTTGCCTGTGTTTCACATTGATTATTGGACTGCCCTTCTACTAATGCCAGCCTGAGTATTCTACTTATGTCTGCCTGAGTTTCCTTCTATTATCAGCCTGAGTTTATGTCAGCGTTCCTCGTTTTTATTACCTGTGTTAATAAACTTCTGCAAATGGATCTAACTGCCTCAGCTTCTACATCACACAGACATTTAAACAGAGAAGCAATGTGCAGTGCTGCATTGTATATTGCTCCTAAGGAATGTGTCAGTGACCCACATTTCTGCCTTACTGTGACTGCGGAAGGTATGACCCTCAAGCAAGATCATAGTTACATGTACCAACTGCAGGCCCAAATGCGTGTAGCTGAGGTAATGTACGGAGATTTTGTTGTGTGGACACCACAATAAGTTTTTATGCAACGAGTCCAATTTGATCAATACTTTTTTGATGAGGCCTACACTAGGGTGGAAGAATTCATTACAACAGGGGTATTACCTGAGCTGTTGGGTAAATGGTTTACTGTACCACACCTCTCCTCAAGTGCTAACCTTCCCAGACAGCATTTACATCTGTGCCAGATCCGTTTTCGAATCAGCAGATTCGCGTAGCAGTCGCACTCACTATGCAGATCTGCACCAACTCTGCGCCAGACTTGTCTGTAGCTTCGACTGTGACAGTCCGTCCGGCGGGGTGCGGCGCCAATCCGGGGCAGCTGCGCAGACCAGACACGCCACATCTGAATTGAGTCCGTCCGGCGGGTGTGGGCCGGATTCGCGCGAGCTGCGCAGACCGGACGCGCCTCAACTAACGGAACGCTTTTTTTCCTTCATAAACCAGCAACTCTATCTGACAGGCATACGAGTGGAAGACTGCAGGCTGCACCGGCTTTGTGATTATTGGTAAGTCTATTATACAAGTAAAATGTAGTAAGTGCATTATAAAAGTAAACTCGTGTTGATGTTATAGTCTGTTAAATATGTATATTAAACAAAAAGTTGACAAAAGTTTACACTGACATTCTGACAACCTAAAACGTGTCAGACAAGCTAGCTAGGCTACGGTTAGCCAGTAGTATGTTCTTTTAGTTTTAAACATCCACAACTAATGTGAATAGGAGGCTTTAAGTTTGAATCGGTGATCACTGTCACTGATCATGACACACTGTCAAACAGCGCCTGATTGCTGGATTTTTGCCGACAGTAGCCTATAGCCAAAGGACAATTAAAAAAAAAAAAAAATTCAGTGAGATGGCAACCAAGGCCATAATGGCTCGTAAGTATGCCTCTCACTCAGTCTTTACCTAGGCTATATCACCACTCTCTCATTCATTTTAGTCACATAATCACATTTATTATTATTTATGTGTGGAAGCATTTTATGTCATGTAATAAAGTAATGTAATCTTTGAATATTAAATCTAATATTTACTCTTTGTTTCTTTGCTTTGTGTGCTTTTTGTACGTTTTACAGGAGCAGTGACGAAGAATCGCATGTCTGACAAAGCCACCGACACGGAGACGGAGATGCTGTTAAATCAATCAGATGGTTTAATCTGGCTTGTGACTGCCGGGGTGGCACCCAACCAGGGGCGCCGCTAAGGGGGGAAAAGTTAGGACGATTCTAAGGGCCCACGCACTTTTGGGGCCCCCAGAGATTGATTTTATTAATGGAATGGGTGCGGTGGGGGGCCCAACCTCATATTCTTTCATAGGGCCTAAAATTTCTAGCGGCGCCCCTGCACCCAACTAATGAGCAGTAAATATGTGCAGTGTTCACATTAGGTTTTACTTGGTTAACATTGATCTTTAACCATATTATTTTTTTTCTCACTTGATTGTATTGGTATGTATTGTTTGTTTGTTTTTGTGCATCTGGATTCACGTCTACAGATGGTTGTTCATGCTGTGTTCTCTTTTGCCTTTTTTAAATAAAAAACTATTTTGAAAATTACAAATTGTGTGGTTTTTGAGCCTCAATTGTCTGATAGCCTAATGCCTAGTTCACACTACAGGATTTTAAGCCCGATTTAAGCCCGATTTGCAAATCGTTGAGCTCGCCGACAGGTCGGGTTGTTATCGCATGCAAATCGTGGGGGATTAGCGGCCGATGAACGCTCGCCAATCTGTTAGTATGAAAGAGCCAACAACGCATCAAAGACGCTCGCGGACGCGTCGCCGAGCCCAGAAAAATATCTAGCATGCTAGATATCTGGAGCTGTCGCACGACTCAACCACATGTGATGCCATGAGCTACAGCCAATCAGAGCAAGGCATGGGTTGAGGCCACTGGGAAAATACCGTTTATATACTGTCTATGGGATTTTTTCTTTTTTTTTCAGAGCAAATCATCGCGCAAACAGTTTGCAGCACTAATTTCTTTCTGACGTCCATATTCAAACAAAGACTCGCGTGTTGTGCACTTGTGTTCTTCTTCGTTGGGTAGTGGCGCGCGTGCTGTATTGCGTCATTTCCGGTTCGTTTTATCGCGTGATTTCTTCGTGATAAAACGTGGTTTGTAGACAAGATAGAATCGTTGGCTGACAGAGTTGTTGTCACCTCGTGTAGTGAGTTACCTCCTGTTGCGGATCAATCACGTTGTGTCGTGTGGTGTGAACAGCTCAACAACTTGAACACTCCTGATTTCACAGAGAGCAAGTCATGTAGTGTGAACTGCACAGTTCAGCCCAACGTTTTAAAATCCTGTAGTGTGCACTTGCCTTAAGTGAATCACAGACCAGGGCCAGATGAGCCCCAGATGTGAAATATGACTCGCGGATCTGGGCCAGATCCGCACCACACCTCATGGCATTAATAACTGCACTGGCCCAGATCTGTCTCTGATCCGTAATTCCAACCTGTTCCGGTATTGGGCCGTTGGAAAGAATGGTCCGTTTAGCGGATCTGCGCCAAATGCTAATGAAGACCTGGGCCAAATCTGGCCCAAATACATTTTGCTGTCTGGGTGCTTAGTTCTAATCGTGATATGAAATGGTGTTTGTAAACCGCAAAATACTGTTTAAATTTGAATCGCGTTTCTGTGTTTGAATGAATGAACGGCACAGATGCATGCTGTTGTTTACTACAGCTCGCGCGTGTCTGTGTGAATGAATTTCGCTTTTAGCAAACTATCTATATTGCCTACTGTGATGAGTAAAAATCGACCGAATACGTTGAAATAAAATGTCTTTGTATAAGCAACATATTAAACTGCAAATTAACATTTATGCCCTAATATATAATTATAAAAGACAATATGTTACAGACGAAATATGAAAGACAACATTTCGTTTTGGATAGATTATAAAGTTTTTACTGCCACATCAAAACCTAATTTGGTGCAAACAAAACCAAAAAGGTCAATATAAGCCTTTTCTTTAAATTATTTTTGTGTTTTATTAGTGACAAATTTGTGGAGAGGATAGCCTACATACAAAACTTTCTGAAAATACGAATGAGAATTAACATTTACTAGAAATGTTTACCTTGGATATTATACACTTTGCAAGCATACAGTTTGTGGAAAAATACACTTTTTTTCAAGATGTTTCCAACTCTGAACCAATTCTGTAGTTATGTATGTATGTATGTGTGTATATATATATATATATATATATATATATATATATATATATATATATATGTGTGTGTGTGTGTGTGTTGTCTTTGCATTCTTTCTTGTGGCTCAGTGACACCTGAATGAAAGGCTCATTAGTATGCAGCATTAGCAGGTCTTTGTCTTCTTCTCAGGTGTGAATTAGGACATTATTCATGACCTTGTTGGATAATTCACGCCCACCTGCATATTGCCTTTCCAAACAAAAAGTGTCTTACAAAATTTAAATCAATCTATTGTTCAATGTGAACGATAAGCCCGGATGATTTTCAGATCATTTTGAAGTAAAAACTCTAGCCGACAACATCCATTAGTCAAAAGTATTGTGGGAATATGTTGGTCGTATGTAAGTTTGAGTTTTTTGAATAACCATGCATAAATAATATTCTCTCAAAAATGCAAACATATACATACATGTTGCTCACGTATTATGATAGCCATGTTGGTGCTAAATAGAGTGTAATTACACCTTTGCCATTAATATGTTTATAAGTAACTGAAAAAAAATACAAATATCAGGGCATGTCAAAACATCTCAAGGACCCCAAAAACACCTTGGTCCCCAGAGGGTTAAAGATTGTTTGGTACATATACCAAATAATTGTGTCTGATTTGTCTCAGTAGTTACACATGTAACAAATACATTTGATCCATACATCCACAAATGGACAATAAACAAATGATTAATTAATTGCATGTATAAGAGTTCATTGTAGTTCAGAGTCCACGCAAATACTAAAGAGATACTATATACAGTAAAATTTACAAGGAAAGCAATTGTATCAGCTCTCTACTCTGTAGGGACGACAGATGCGCAAATGTTACAAAGAGCACAGCAAACTGTTACCATTTTGTCAATGGAGGGCTGTCCTTGCGCGCCGGCTTGGCAGAGGGACAGAGGGATGGTGGTCTGAAGAATAGTGTACTTATTCCTCACCAGGCCAATGACTCGCTCCACGTGGATCCTGACGGCTGCGAGTCCCCTTGTTGCCTCTAGCTCCAGTGAATGCATCTGTTGCTTGCTTTTGATAAACGCTGGTATTTTCAATTGAGCACAATACAGACCCACTGTCTCTTTCACATTGAAGCCTCTATCAGCTAGAATGAGATCTCCTGGTGACAATTTATCAAGAAAGCCACAATTTTCCGTTATGTGCTTGTCACTTGTGCGACCACCCCATCCTTTTGACACATAAGATATAACACCTTGTGGTGTTATTGAGATCAGGTAGTGCAGTGTTTGCAGTGTTGTGGTGCTTGTACTGTGAGTATGTCTGTGCACGGCATCTCAGGTTACTTGGCTTTTCTATAAATATTTCGAAACAATCAATGATGGAGGTGCAGTTCTTAAAGTCATTTTTGAAACACATTGGGAGACTATGAGTTTGTTCTTTTGGTGGCCATAAGATTAGATCTGATAATCTGAAATACATTAAATATAATGTGCTATTGAACACTCTGACGACAGTTGACTTAGATATTCCAAAAAAGTAAGCAAAAAAGTAAAGCGGCACATTAAAAGGAACCCCGACTATTAAGACATGTGGTGGCAATTTTATGATATTCATTGATCTTTAGTAAAATATAGATGATTCAAAGAATGTCACATGTGTGTCTCTCACTTGTAGTGAGAGAAGATTCTGTTTATGTACCTGGGGAGGCATGGGAGACACTCCAGAGAACAGACGAACAAGGACCTCTGACCTAGATGTCAGAAGGCCATTTTGGTGCAGGGGGGCTTAGTGGGCCAACTAGTGTTATGGCTTCCTTGTCTATGGAAAACTACTGGGGGGAAGGCTCTGGGGGGAAGAAGATCTTGGAAGAGCTAGGATAAAAAGGTGGTTCAGTCTGTCTGGGGGTGTGTCACTCTTCTGCACAGGGTAACAGCTGTGTATTAGACTGCTCCTATTGTTGCAAGAATAAATACTTCTATTTTATAATTTGACTCTGAGTGTCTCTTACGCAGTGATGTTTGATTGATGAATTTTTGCCACAACAGACACAAAGGCCTAAATATGCTACAACTGCTCTCTCCTACAAAAATATATAGTTAGAAATACATCAAATATTTTAATTATTTAAAAAATCCCCACAGTGTTTACAGAATTTGAACTACGAAGGCAGCCATTATTTTTGCGCGCGCAATGCATTCTGGGTCGATGACGCATATTGGTTGTGTTGGTTGTGTTCAGAACAGAGAGAGGTGAGCTAATGGCGCTAAGTTTAACTGTAGCTACATCCTAAAAGTGAATATAATGCCACATTGTGCAGCGTTTGGTTGTAATTTCCAGTCCAAAGGCAACGGGGGGAGTGATGTAAGCCTCCACTCCTTTCCAAAGGAGAAGAAAATAAGAAAAGAGTGGGAAGTTGCTTGTGGACGAGTACAACTCCCTAAAGACCCACGGCTGTGTTCCCGTCACTTCAGCCCTGATGCGTTTGAGGCATTTAGTCGGCTAAAAGAGCTCACAGGTGCAGCTAGTTACAAGCGAAGACTAAAACCAAATGCCGTGCCTTCAATTTTTCCCCACAAGAAGCATAAGCGTCCGCGCATAGCGAGTGAAAGCCGCGCTAACAAACGATTCTCATCAGAATCACAATCAGCTTTATTGGCCATTTGACTCTGGTAATCTTTGCTCTCAAAGTACAACACTCAGAATAAAAACATAAAGGACAGTAAGACATATTTAAAAAAAATACTGAAGTATGCAGTATAACAATACTATAGAATTTACAAATGTACAAAGAAATATACACTAACAATTGGAGATGGGAAAAAATAGTGCAAATTAGAATTATCTGAGATTTAAGATTTTAAATATGTAGTTCAAGGCAATTCAATTATTAATTAATAACTGCAGTTCATTATTAATAACAATTTTGTAATTGTAAGATAAAAAATGTAGAGGTAGATGAGCAGAACAGTGTTGACTGGGTACGGGGGGGGAGGGATTTATGTGCGTAGTGACTGCTTGGTGAAAATAAAGCAAACTATGGTGGTAGATGACTTATTAAATTATTTATACCGATAGTACGATCGTCTGCTCTATACTTAGCCTACCCAGGACAGCTGCTGACAAAAAGTGGAGCTCTTTACAGCAAACGCTCTCGTTCTCGCTTGGCATGGGCAAGCAGTGGCCGCACAGACACCATCTGTTTTGCCCTACTCTCGCTTCCTCAACTCTCTGATAATCTTGAGTGGGCCTATCGTCTTCCGCGTTATTCTCCTGATTTAAGCCTATGGTGCGCTCGGGTTCAAACTGAAAAGGCTGAACGGCAGACGTGTTCATCTCGCTACCTGTCAAAACGTAGCTAGCTAGCCGGTACGTTGGAAAACGAATAACCGAAGCTGCTAGAGCGGCTAGGCTACAACCAGGCAACAACCTATCCAGTCACTACCCAGAATGCATTGAGACGTAAATAAATATGGTGGCCTACGGGTGAACGGATTTTCGGCTTTTTTTAATAAAAAAAAAACATTTGGATTTTTTTTGTATCACCTTTTTATAGCTGACGCCCAATTTAATCTTATAAGGCCAACATGCTGCACTAATCGGGGTACCCTTTAAAGGTTGCATCAGTGATTTAAGGCCCAAATATAAATGATCACATTCATCTAATCTTTCCTAACGATCCGCTAGCTGCCCGCCCCATAAGGAGGCCGTCAAAAAAACGCACCTCTGTAGGCAGCCTAGGCTCTGAGATCTGCACACAAAAACAACTGGTTTCACCAACCACTCAAAACCAAAATAAATAGTGTTCCAACCAATCACCGAAAGGGGCTGGGTGTTGTGAGGTTTTTCGCTCGTGCACGGCTGCACGTGAAGTCGGAGCTGAAGAAGAAGCCGTGTCTTGGAATAAACCTACAGTCTATGGAATAAACACGATGGTATTCCCTCGCCCTAATCCTCCTCATCCTCTTGGGGATTGACTCAACCATGTTCAATTTCTCTTGTTGATAGACGCTGGCTTCTTCTTCAGCTCCGACTTCGCGTACAGCCGTGCACGAGTGCAAAACCTCACAACGCCCAGCCCCTATCGGTGATTGGTTGGAACATTATTTATTTTGGTTTTGAGTGGTTGGTGAAACCAATTGTTTTTGTGTGCAAATCTCAGAGCCTAGGCTGCCTACAGAGACGCGTTTTTTTGACAGCTTGCTTATGGGGTGGGCAGCTAGCAGATCGTTAGGAAAGATTAGATGAATGTGATTATTTATGTTTGGGCCTGAAATCGCTGATACAACCTTTAAGGGTAACTTTTATCTGGCGAATGACACACTACCCAGTGACTGCCCAGTGACTGCTCTGCCCAGTGACTGCCCAGTGACTGCTACCCAGTGACTGCTCTGCAGTCAGGTTGGAATACTGTGACCGACGTGCTATATACATTGCTCTTCAAGGCGCAGTTTTTCCTTATCTGTTGCATCCACTGTTACTTATCCTGCATTTCTCCGCAAACCTCAAACGCTGTTGTGTAGGCCTAGGGGGGTTAATTTCAACAACTTGTCGTTTCTTAAGCGCAAGGTGGCTTCTCTGGCTTCATCTGCTCCCCGTCTGTTGAATTCGGCGCTTTTCAATGCACGATCTGTCAATAACAAGGCTATGATACTATCTGACATTATTACAGAACGGAAACTGGAGAATTGTGTGTTTAACAGAAACCTGGCACAAAGAGTCCGATGGTTTTCTTTTTAATGAACTTAGTTCTGCTGGATATATTATATGGATATATTTATTTGATCTCCCGTGTTCCTCTGGCAGAGGTGGGGGTATTATTGTACTATATAATAACCACATCAACATGAGTCCTGTGGCTCTTCCACAGTTTAACTCATTTGAATGTCTTGTTTTTAGTGTATCTGCCCCCACTTCTACTGCCATAGCTACAGTCTACAGGCCTCCTAAGAACAATAAAGACTTTTTATCTGAATTTGCAGATATGTTGTCCTTGATATTCCTCAAATTTGAGAGAACTTTAATTTTGGGAGACTTTAACATCCATATGGACAAAAAAGATTCTACAACAACAACATAGTTTTTATCTTTATTGGAGTGTTAGATACAAAAATAGTTTTTATCTTTATTCGATCTGAACCAGCTCGTGGACTGTCCTACACATAATAAAGGCCATATTCTTGACTTGGTGATTTTAAACGGCTCATTTGTGTCGCAGTTGTACACCTCTGACATAGGGCTGTCTGATCATCTGTATATTTTTTTAAAATATGGAACTGCCTGACATACTGTAAACACTACCTCTTCTTGCATTCCTTATTATCGTAAATGGAGATCGATTGAACCCTCTGATTTTATTGGTTCCTCCTTGAGCGCGTTTTCTTCATCTGATGCACTGGAGGACAAAGTTCTCACGTTTAATTCTGTTCTCTTGTCACAGGTCGAGGTGGGCCAAGCCAGACTGCACCCACCCCAGGACCAGGATCACCCTGAGGAGCGCGTCAAAGGAGGAGGCAGGAGACAGGAATAAAAAAATGACAACTTTATTTAATGTCTAAAAGCAATTTGAAAATCCTATCTAAAATCTTCTTCCTTCCTCTTCCCAGGAATCCGAGGCAACACCGTGGTAAGTTTATGGACAGGTAGGTATCGCAGGTGAGTAGGTAGGACAGGGCTCGCTTCCTTCTGGCGCTGGTGCCAGACTCACAGTGGTAAAGGACAAACAGGTGGGTATCCCAGGTGAATAGACGGTCGGAGCTCACTTCCTTCTGGCGCTGGTGCCAGACTCACAGTGGTAAAGGACAAACAGGTGGGTATCCCAGGTGAGTAGACGGTCGGGGCTCACTTCCTTCTGGCGTTGGTGCCAGACTCACAGTGGTGAGTGACGAACAGGTGGGTATCCCAGGTGAGTAGACGGTCGGAGCTCACTTCCTTCTGGCGCTGGTGCCAGACTCACAGTGGTGAGTGACGAACAAGTGGGTTTCAGGGCTACAACAGACTTAAGTCACAAGCTGAGCGGGCCTTCACTGGAACAGCCGGAATCAACACTTCAAATAGAGGTGAACAGCTCTCACATGGGTGGCAGGAGACAGAGTCACAAGCGGAGCAGGGCTTTCACTGGAACAGACGGAATCAACACTTCAAATAGAGGTGAACAGCTCTCACATGGGTGGCAGGAGACAGAGTCACAAGCGGAGCAGGGCTTTCACTGGAACAGACGGAATCAACACTTC
The DNA here is from genome assembly GCA_033366665.1 of Phoxinus dragarum. Classification (NCBI taxonomy): domain Eukaryota; kingdom Metazoa; phylum Chordata; class Actinopteri; order Cypriniformes; family Leuciscidae; genus Phoxinus; species Phoxinus dragarum. Next base: position 106,935 of record JARPMJ010000856.1, on the reverse strand, counting down.
AAATAGAGGTGAACAGTTCTCACGTGTGCTGCCGGGAACAGAGTCACAAGCTGAGCGGGGCTTTCACTGGAACAGACAGCATACAACTTCAAGCAGAGGTAAACAGTTCTTATGTGTAGTGTGCACACGGGGGGCTTTTCCTTCTGACATCCAACAGGTGACTACAATCGATCTCACTAGGCTCTTATGATGAACGGTAGACCAGCATGACACATGGGGAGTGCACGGCGATAAAATATAAATCTTCCACACACACACGACAGTCCAACTCCAAACATGCAACGTGATGGGAAACGTCAATTCCAACACTACAAATCCACTCTTCAAAGTGCAAAATAAGGCCAACACTCACCCAGAGGTCTCGATCTGAAGAGACGATGATAGTCAGAGTTGGGACAGATGTGGTGAATAATTTCCTCACCACTACAAGCGGGCTTCACTTCGCTGTTTTCAATGGTCAAGGGAGAGGCTAGAGATCGACAAGGAATCAGTATATTTCACTCAGTGCGATGTATACAACGTGATCCAAGCACTCCAAATCAGTATCCAATTTAGTGTAGAAAACATGCGTTTATGAGATTCAATTTGTCAATCACTCATCTCACTCTTTTCCAATCCAGGCGAACGAATTCCACTCTTCAAAACCGCCCTCGGATCCCACAAGCGACACTCCTCTTCTTTCACGATGATCCTTCAGCTGCAACACTCCACAAACGTTTCCCAATGGGAGAGGACCACACCAGATCGACGGGGGAGGACAAAGAAAACAACAAGCCCACACGGAGAGAGAACACTCCAGATCAACGGAGGAGAAAAACAACACGCCCAGCCTTCTCTTCCACTTGTGTTTTATTCTCTCAAAATGCTGGCGTGGCTTCAATCAGGCACTCAGAGTGAAGTCCCCACACCTGTTGCCAATCTGCCGTTTAGTTGTCATGACAACAGACACACACACCGGCCCGGGGACAGTGTTACACTGAAAGTGCCCCGGCGGGAACACTTCTCTTGTGAAATTAGTTCCGGGGATTATTTGTCACCCCGTGACATACCCCCCTGCCAAACCGTTCTAGTCCCGAGAACGGTCTCCAGTCACCCAGTCTCCATACCTGGCTGGAGGCTGACCCCGATTCTCTCGCTGAGAACGTCGTGGTGGGGAGATGGGTGCTTCAGGTCGTGGTGGGGAGATGGGTGCTTCAGGTCGTGGTCCTAGGCCTAGGCCCCTCGGGATCACTGCCCATCCTACCAGCGGGGGCGTCCAAGTCGTCTCGGCCGGTGGGTTCTCTACCACTGGCTTTGGGTAATTCGGGCAAGGGCGGATCAGGTTGCGGTGTAACACCCGTTCGGGGCCCGTCTTACCTTCAGGCCGTAAGGCATATACAGGTTGGTCCGGATGGGGTTGTCGCTGAACGACATATGGCTGGGCCTCCCATCGGTTGCTCAACTTTCCCTTCCCTTGTCGGCGATTGTCCCGTAGCAGCACCCTCTCCCCGGGCAGTAGCGGGGCTTCTCGGGCCGTCCTATCGTACAGTTTCTTGCTCTTCAACGCCGCCTGATTAATCCGGCCAGCGACTTGTTCGTATGCGGACTGAAGGCGTCGGTGGTGGTTCGCTACCCAGTCGGACAGACTACTTCCCTCTTCTCCCCCAGTGGTTCCCATAAGCATATCCATTGGAAGCCTCACATGTCGGCCGAACATCAGGTAGGTAGGGGCATAACCGGTGGTACTGTGTATGCTGTTGTTGTACGCCTGTATCACTGCTGGGAGCCGATCAGCCCAGTGGCCCTGCTGCTCTTCCTCCAAGGTTCCCAACAAGCCCAGCAAGGTTTGATTGAATCGTTCACACCCCCCGTTCCCTTGAGGATGATAAGGGGTCGTATGGGTCTTCTTACATCCGTACAGTTGGCATAATTCCTGAATCACCTTTGACTCGAAGTTAGCCCCTTGGTCTGAATGGAGGATTTCAGGGCATCCAAATGGCTGGATCACGTACTTCCAGAGGGCGTTAGCAGTGGTCAGGGCAGTTTGGTCCATAGTGGGGATGGCCCAAGCATGTTTAGTGAACAGATCGGTAACAACGAGAATATTCTGGATCTGGTCCACCGGCCGTCCCAGGGTGAGGAAGTCCATTGCCACCATGTGCAGAGGTGCCCTGGCCTGAATCGGGACTAGCGGTGCCCGTTTCTCCCTCCTGGACTTGAACAACGTGCAACGTGGGCATCTCTGAAGGTAAGTCCTGGTGGTACCCTCCATCCCAGGCCAGTAGAAATGTCTCCTCAACAAAGCCAATGTCCTCTCCTGCCCCTGATGTCCCATCCTAGCATGATACGCCTCCAGCAAAGCCTGCCACCGTCCTTCGGGGACCACGATCTGACAGACCTCCTCTCCTCGGCCTGGGTCCTGAAGAGTCCTACAGAGCACCCCATCCCTCAAATAGAGCCTTTCCCTCTGTCCCAGCAGGCCTCGCACACTTCGGGTCTGAGTTCGACGTTCCGCCCCCTCGGGCCAGGTCTTCTGCTCCAACCATGTCCGTACCCGCAACACATCTCCATCTTCGCCCTGCCACAGTCTCCAGCGTTGTGGGTCCCACCCCCAACACGGAGGGGGTTCCTCGGGTGTCTGCCCTGGTGCCTCTACAACTCCCACCATTAATCCCTCGTCGGACCCCAGTCCTGGGGCCGGTGTACGGCCTGCCGATCCTTCACCTGGTAACCTGGACAACACGTCAGCGTTGGTGTGCTCTCTTCCTGGCCGGTACTGGATCTGGTAATCGAAGTTGGCCAGTTGCGCCACCCAGCGTTGCTCCACTGCCCCTAGTTTGGCCGTTTGTAGATGCACCAGCGGGTTATTGTCCGTGACAACCCGTACCTTGGCTCCCCACAAGTAGTCTTTAAATTTTTCGCCCAGCGCCCACTTCATGGCCAGTAGCTTGAGTTTAAAAGAGCTGTAATTCGAGTCATTCTTCTCTGCGGGGTGTAAGCTTCGGCTTGCATAGGCGATCACTTTCTCCTCTCCCTGTTGTTTCTGCGCCAAGACGGCTCCCAACCCTAGTTGACTTGCATCGGTGTACAGGATGAATGGTTGAGTAAAGTCGGCATAGGCCAATATCGGGGCCTGTAAGAGTTCCTGCTTGAGCTGCTGGAAAGCGGCTTCACAGGCTGGGTCCCATTGGATGGAGGGGGACCCTCGACCCCGTGCTCGACCCGTGCCTCCCAACAGCTGGTTGATGGGTTTGGCGATTCTGGAGAAGTCCTTAATGAAGCGCCTATAGTAGCCCACGAAGCCCAGGAATGACCGAACTTGGCGCACCGTCTGGGGAGCTGTCCACTCCTGCACCGCCCTCACTTTTTCTTGGTCAACGGAGATCCCAGCCGCACTGACCACGTGGCCCAGAAACTTGACCTCCTTACGGAAGAGCTGACACTTGTCAGGCTGTAACTTCAGCCCATAGCGCTCTAGGGAGCGGAAGACTTGCCCAAGGTGCTCCAGGTGGGACTTGAAATCGGGGGAGTAAGTGATGATGTCGTCAAGGTAGACGAGGGTGGTATCCATCACTTGGCTGCCCAAACAACGCTGCATCAGCCGCTGGAACGTGGCTGGAGCGTTGCAGAGGCCGAACGGCATCCGGTCCCACTCATAGAGACCGAAAGGGGTGGTAAATGCCGTCTTCTCCCGGTCACGCTCGTCCATCTGCACCTGCCAATAACCGCTGGCCAAGTCGAGGGTAGAGTACCAGGCAGCTTGAGTGAGGCTCGTAAGAGAATCTTCAACCCGCGGCAACGGGAAAGCATCCTTCTTGGTCACCAGGTTCAACCGGCGGTAATCCACACAAAACCTCCAGGAACCCGTCTTCTTGCGGACCAACACTATCGGTGCGGCCCAAGGGCTGCTGCTCTCACGAATAATCCCTCGGTCAAGCATTCCTCGCAACAGGGTGCGGACCTCGGTGTACAAGGTCGGTGGTACAGGTCGGTAGCGCTCTCGGCTTGGTGCAGCATCCCCAGTTGGAATCTGGTGTTTTACCACGTCAGTGCGGCCATAGTCCTCCTCGTGAGTAGAGAACAGATGTTGCCATCCCCTCAAGAACTCTTGCAGTTGTCCCATTTGTTCTTCCTCCAGTCCGTCACCCCGTAAAGACTCTCCCTTTAAGTGAGCAGGCAATCCTCCTTCTACCTCCCCCACTCCTGGACCGGCCCGCGCTAAAGCCACTTCGACCACTGTAGGACTCACCCGCTTAAAGTTAACTTCGCCCTGCTCACGAACCTGCTGCGGTCTTACTGAGGTCACCCGGGCCAAACATTGGTGATGATACAGGTGGATAGGGAAGGGGTTCGTGTTCCTCACTCTTACTGAGACTCGGCCTCCCTGAACAGTTGCCAGTCCTCGAGCTATCTCCACTCTGGGACCCTCTTCGTGGGGCTCCACCATCACCCACTCTTGCGGATGGTAACGTCGAGGGGGCAGCCTGGCCCAGACTACAGCCTCACTTCGAGCTGGGATAGACAGGGCGTAGCGGCAGGCCACTCTCCCCGTACTCTCCCGGTCATGCTGTTGTTCGGCCAGACATATCCGGCGGCAATCGGCCCTGATACGGTCCCACTCCTGTCCGGCTGGGGTTACAGCTGCTCGTGCCGGTCTACTTTGGAATAGCTCTTCCCAGCAATCCGAGATGACATTCATCCCAATCAGGGCACGATGGGACCCTAGACACGGGTCTCGGACAACTACCACCCCCTTCTGAGGCACTACAACTCCATGGATCTTCAAATCGGTCACAAGGTATCCTACGTACGGTATGTCCAGTCCGTTTGCCCCACGCAGCGTCAACCAGGGGGCCTCCACAGGCGATCTACCGTTGGTGCCAAACAGCTCATGGGCCAAACTTTCGGTGAATAAGGTCACTTGGGAGCCTGTGTCCAAGAGACAATGTATCTCCTGACCATTAACTTGGGCCACCACCACTGGGCAGCGGCCTATCAGGCGACTCTGGGGGGATGTGGAAGAAGAGGGGTCTAATACGGGGGTCCCGACCACTTGACCCACAGTGACCGGAGACTCTAAAAACCCCCTTGTGACGCCCGTCGGGCAGAGCATTGGCGAAAGTAATGCCCCGACTCTCCACAGCCATTACAAATGGGCCGCCCATGTTCGTCCCACTGGAATCGGGAGCCCACTGACCGGGGAGGACGGCGTTCGGAAGGGTGATTCCCGTCGGAGTAAGCCCGTTCCCGAGAGTGAAAAGGTGGCTGCAGGCGCTCTCGGCGAAGCTCTTCCATGACAGACTTGGACAACTCGGACATTTGTTCCTGAACCTCTCGCTTCAGTTCTTCCCGGAGGGCCTGCTTCCAATCGGGTGCCGTAATGGCCAAGGGGGATTCAACGACATTGGCAGCCAAACAGCTGGGGGTTTCCACATGCTCCGCCTGGTCGCGCTCAAGAGCCAGGGCTTCTTGCCTCAGCTCTTCGAAGGTCATGTCTGGTCCTCTCCGAAGCTGCACCCGTAGGCTCTGACGTACGGGACCCTCTCGCAGCCCCAACAGGAATTGATCTCGCAGCAACACCTCTCCTTCCCCCAGGCCATGGTCCTGCCGTCCCGTGAGTCTGGAAAACTGCTCCCGCAGTTGCAAGGCGAATGCCCGAACAGATTGCCGGGGACCCTGGCGAGAATTGAAAAACTTCGTCCTCAGAGCAGCTACCGGAGTGGTATCTCCATACTGCCCCGTAAGAAAATCGAAAATAGCCTGGACCGTCGCACGGTTGGCTTCTGGTGCTGCCTGAACTTCTCTTCTTGCCTCCCCCTCCAGAGAGTTCAAAATAAACTGGACCTTCTGCAGAGCACTCAGACCTTGAAGCCCCGCCAGGTATTCCACCTGGGTCCTCCACAGGGACAGACTTACTTCGGACCCCGGGCCTCCGTACCTCGGGGCCCACGGGGCACCCATGAAAATCGGCATGACAGGTTGCCGAGCCCCAGGCTCTTCCTCCTCCGCCATCTCAACCTCTGATCGCTCAACTCAAGGTGAACCCTGCCGACTACGCCAAAATCTGTCACAGGTCGAGGTGGGCCAAGCCAGACTGCACCCACCCCAGGACCAGGATCACCCTGAGGAGCGCGTCAAAGGAGGAGGCAGGAGACAGGAATAAAAAAATGACAACTTTATTTAATGTCTAAAAGCAATTTGAAAATCCTATCTAAAATCTTCTTCCTTCCTCTTTCCAGGAATCCGAGGCAACACCGTGGTAAGTTTATGGACAGGTAGGTATCGCAGGTGAGTAGGTAGGACAGGGCTCGCTTCCTTCTGGCGCTGGTGCCAGACTCACAGTGGTAAAGGACAAACAGGTGGGTATCCCAGGTGAATAGAAGGTCGGAGCTCACTTCCTTCTGGCGCTGGTGCCAGACTCACAGTGGTAAAGGACAAACAGGTGGGTATCCCAGGTGAGTAGACGGTCGGGGCTCACTTCCTTCTGGCGTTGGTGCCAGACTCACAGTGGTGAGTGACGAACAGGTGGGTATCCCAGGTGAGTAGACGGTCGGAGCTCACTTCCTTCTGGCGCTGGTGCCAGACTCACAGTGGTGAGTGACGAACAAGTGGGTTTCAGGGCTACAACAGACTTAAGTCACAAGCTGAGCGGGCCTTCACTGGAACAGCCGGAATCAACACTTCAAATAGAGGTGAACAGCTCTCACATGGGTGGCAGGAGACAGAGTCACAAGCGGAGCAGGGCTTTCACTGGAACAGACGGAATCAACACTTCAAATAGAGGTGAACAGCTCTCACATGGGTGGCAGGAGACAGAGTCACAAGCGGAGCAGGGCTTTCACTGGAACAGACGGAATCAACACTTCAAATAGAGGTGAACAGTTCTCACGTGTGCTGCCGGGAACAGAGTCACAAGCTGAGCGGGGCTTTCACTGGAACAGACAGCATACAACTTCAAGCAGAGGTAAACAGTTCTTATGTGTAGTGTGCACACGGGGGGCTTTTCCTTCTGACATCCAACAGGTGACTACAATCGATCTCACTAGGCTCTTATGATGAACGGTAGACCAGCATGACACATGGGGAGTGCACGGCGATAAAATATAAATCTTCCACACACACACGACAGTCCAACTCCAAACATGCAACGTGATGGGAAACGTCAATTCCAACACTACAAATCCACTCTTCAAAGTGCAAAATAAGGCCAACACTCACCCAGAGGTCTCGATCTGAAGAGACGATGATAGTCAGAGTTGGGACAGATGTGGTGAATAATTTCCTCACCACTACAAGCGGGCTTCACTTCGCTGTTTTCAATGGTCAAGGGAGAGGCTAGAGATCGACAAGGAATCAGTATATTTCACTCAGTGCGATGTATACAACGTGATCCAAGCACTCCAAATCAGTATCCAATTTAGTGTAGAAAACATGCGTTTATGAGATTCAATTTGTCAATCACTCATCTCACTCTTTTCCAATCCAGGCGAACGAATTCCACTCTTCAAAACCGCCCTCGGATCCCACAAGCGACACTCCTCTTCTTTCACGATGATCCTTCAGCTGCAACACTCCACAAACGTTTCCCAATGGGAGAGGACCACACCAGATCGACGGGGGAGGACAAAGAAAACAACAAGCCCACACGGAGAGAGAACACTCCAGATCAACGGAGGAGAAAAACAACACGCCCAGCCTTCTCTTCCACTTGTGTTTTATTCTCTCAAAATGCTGGCGTGGCTTCAATCAGGCACTCAGAGTGAAGTCCCCACACCTGTTGCCAATCTGCCGTTTAGTTGTCATGACAACAGACACACACACCGGCCCGGGGACAGTGTTACACTGAAAGTGCCCCGGCGGGAACACTTCTCTTGTGAAATTAGTTCCGGGGATTATTTGTCACCCCGTGACACTCTCATCTGGCCTGGACTTATTTGCTCCCTTGAAATCCCGACTGGTTTCCTTTGGTCGTTCCTCTCCCTGGTCTAATGAGAATCTGCGTGCTATGAAGGCATCCTGTCGTTCAAGAGAGCCCAGGTGGCGTATGTCTGGTTTGACTGTCTTTCACCAGGCCTGGAAGGAACATTTACTTTAATATAAGTCCCACATTGCATTGGCCAGGTCTGCTTATTTTGCACAGATAATTGACAACAATCAGAATAACACAAGACAATTGTTTAATTATATTAACAAACTACTTAAATGTAACAGTTATTCAACTGCTCCTGCTTCGACTCATCTTTGTAATAAGTTTCTTGATTTTTTTAGCTCGAAGATTGATAACCTCCGTAAAGTTATTATCTCTGCTCTGCCTTCATCTCTTTCTCACACGATCACTACTGAATTTTCCAGTACTCTTCTCTCAAATTTTTCCACTTTGTAATGAGGTCTCAAAAATGAAAGTTGCCTCTTCCATTGTTGATCCTGTACCAACTTATCTGTTCCAATCATGTTTTGCTACCTTATGTCCTGTTCTACTGAATATTATGAATAATTCTCTGAGCACTGGTGTGGTGCCGGCAACATTTAAAACTGCTGCTTTGACTCCTGTACCAAAAAAAAAAGACAAACGTTGACAATCTAAATAATTTTCGTCTCATTTCCAATCTTCCCTTTCTCGCCAAAATTTTAGAGCGAATTGTTGCTACTCAATTGCACTCCCATCTAGCTGCAAATAATCTTTATTAGCCCATTCAATCAGGATTCCGGAAACTCCACAGCACTAAAACTGCATTAGTCAAGGTCACTAATGACTTGTTAATTGCTTCTGATTCTGGCTGTCTCTCGATTCTAATTCTTCTTGAGCTTAGTGCCGCTTTCGACACTGTTGATCATAATGTTTTACTGGTTCAGTTAGAATCTGTTTGTGGTGTCTCTGATACTGCACTCAGCTGGTTTAAGTCCTACTTTTCTGATAGAAAGCAGTTTGTTGCTATGGGTGGTTGTATGTCTGCTATTGGTATAGTGCAATCTGGTGTTCCTCAAGGTTCTATCTTGGGCCCTATACTTTTTAACATATACCTTTATCCTCTGGGTCAACTTTTAAGATCACTTGGTCTCAATTTTCACTTTTATGCAGATGACACACAGGTTTATACATTCAAAACCTGATGTTAACGTGGCTGTGTCCTATCTTTCTGTATGTATTTCTGAGATAAAAAAATGGATGTCTAGTAATTTTCTTTGTCTGAACAGTGACAAGACCAAAGTAATGCTCGTTGGTTCGCCCTATCAGCTACGTAAGGCTGGGTCTCCAGCTTTAAGTGTAGAAGGTTCTACACTTCAATTTCAAACAAAATTAAATAATTTGGGAGTAATATTTGATAGTAACCTTACATTTGTTCATCATGTTCAGAGCACTGTCAAGACATATTTTTTTCATCTAAAAAATATTGAATTGCTTCCCATGTTGTCACTCTTTTGACAGCTTGCTTATGGGGCGGGCAGCTAGCAGATTGTTAGGAAAGATTAGATGAATATGATTATTTATTTTTGGGCCTGAAATCGCTGATACAACCTTTAAGCCTCAGTCTCATTAATGTTAGGATCAAACATTGGGGTAATGTTTGTCCAACTTTAAGAAATTATGATAGAAAATGAAACAAAACAATTAATTTGGCGAAGGACGGAAGACCTGTGAGTTCCAGCACCATGGTGTCATTATCCCTGAATGCCTCCTCATTCAAGGACCGCTCCTCTGCCCTGGCCCTTAACTCACGGACCTCGTCTCGGAGCCGTGCACACTCACTTCCCAGTGCTGACATCGTAGCCTGGCAGGATGGATTCACGCATGGTTCACGATGCCAGGGCCTGTGTCTTTTGTGTAGTTGTGGTCAGTGGAAGTAGTGACCTCATGCTCCTCCACGTCAGCCACATTGGTGGTTGAAGGGTCAGCAATACTGCTGCAGGTCTCGCGTATCTTGCACTTCATCAGCTGAGTCTGCTGAAACTTTTTGCAGGCATAATGTTGCTTATCCCTCTCCCTCGCCGAGGTGTGTGCAAAAAGACTGGGCACAAAATCGGTGCTCAAAGGATTGTCCTGTTTTGCTCCTAGAAAGTCAGAGCATAGTAAAATAAAAGATTACATGTGTGAGATATTGTCCAACCTGAGTCTCTCTCTCTTAGAACTGTAGGTTGTAATAAGGGACAGATAAGGAAACTGGGAGGTTTAAAACTACAGGGTTTAGCCCAATAATTAGTTAATTTTCACTGCTAGGATAGCACTAAGCAAATGGTGGCTGATAAATCTTTTCATGAAGTTACTACATGGGCTAAACAAAGGGACTTGCATAGGTAGACCGAAAAAATGTACTTTGACATCATCCTACTTCCAGGATTTGTGTTTATGTGAAATATAGGTTTAAAGGACAATTCTGACGGCAAATGAACCTAGGGGTTAATAACATATGTGTACCGAGTCGACCGTTCTCTGGGACATGTTTTCATGCAAACCGGAGATTAGCTGCTGACGCTAGCTTTCGGGGCATTTGCTAAATCACTATTTTATACCACTAAAAAGGCTCAAAATAGCACAACACTTCAACTTATACACACACACACACACACACACACACACACAAAATTTAAAATACATATATTTTATATTTACTTACGTAAGATGTGTGTGAGCATCATATGACAGTAAAAGAGCAAACACAAAACTTATTCTAATATGGAATTGTATTGGAATGGTAAAGAGTGTTGGTACGTGACAGGAGGGCCTCCACTCAAGGATACAATATGATGAACAAGTCTAAAAATGTTCCACGTATGGTTGAAATACCATCAGAAAAGATAACAGATAAAGATATCAGGCCTAGAAAGATAACATTCTGGGAGTCAAGTCTATAAAGGAGGAATGATGCTTCACTGTCACATGCAGCCACTCTGTGTGACTGTACAACTGCTGGCATTTTCTTGCAAGAAAATATACCTCATCAAAGACAATTGGAAATGTTTGTGTCTTACTTAGTGATATAATTTTGTTTGCCACCACACCTCCCTGAAGGTTCTGATGATGGAGGCGATGGTGAAGCGACTCAAGTTTGGCTGTACTCGTTGCCCAGCCTCCCTCATAGTTATACCATGGACAAGGACATGTTCAACTAAAGTGGCTTGAATTTCATCCAAGACTGCTTGTCTTCTTCCCCTTGCCCTTGCCCTTCCTCCTCCTCTCCCTCTCCCTCTCCCTCCTCAACCTATCGCTTAATTTCTCTGTGGATCCATTGCTCCAAAACTCAATAAACAGATTTTTATCTTTTATAAAATATTTTGTAATATTTTATTTATATATTGAAGGATCTGATTGATGTGTGTTCAATTTTGACTCTTAGTGTTTTCACCTGGGTAATTGTGTGCTAACTGAGCTGAAGCTGTGCTGACTTAAGTGAACAATATTGAATGCTAGTACTTTCTAAATTACCAGATGGTGTAGGCAATGAAAAATGAAGGGATTTGTGTGTAGAGTTTTGTTGTGACAGTTCAACAAATCTGACTCATGTGTCAAAACCAGGGAATAGTGTTTATAGTTTAGTGAAATGGGTGTGCTTTTTGATAAATGGCATTATGGTTTTGACATTTTTGTTCAAAAGCCTGGTTATAGTGTTTAAGCAATCAAGAAAAACTGTAAGTGCATTGTGCTGTTCAATCGTGTATACCCCAATCTTAATCTTGTAATTATGTTTTCATCAGTTCTGCCTTTTTGTATCAGTGTCCCAATAATGTTGCCATAGTTTCTGAATATTCTTTTTTGCTCTATTTTCTTCTACAACCTACCTGTATTTAAAATTAACACAAAGGAACAATAGTGTCCCCTAATGGTGGGTAGTAGAATAACACCATAAGTAACATTTAACTGTTACAAACTATATGAATATTTAACATTGATTTTCTCTAAACATTAGGTGGCGTAGTAGAGTTATGTTCTGCCTCAACTTTTTTTATTTTTTAATGTGCCACATGACTGGGTGACTGGCCAGGGCTGCGTTTCCCAAAAGCATCGTAAGCTGTTTGTTTTTGGGAAACACAGCCCAGTTCTTTGCATACAAGCACGCAGGAACTTCTGACAAACTCCTACCCTTTGCTCCATGAGATGTCAGGGCTGAGGATTTTGGAAAATGTGACTAAAGAAAAAACGGAATGATTTTAACAAGGAGAGCTCCAATCTGTACAGTGAAGAATTGTGTTGACTTGAGTATTGTACTAGCAGAAGTACCTGCAGTAGAATCATATTGTCTCAGTTACAGTCAAGGCCTAGACATTTGGGATGAACTGATGGAGGCTATATTTGCACCATACGACGTAACGTAAGAGTAAGTTGATTAATGAAAATGTGAATGAGTGAGTTACTCATATACTCACTAAATGAGTGAATGTTATTTGCTTTGATTTTACAGATGTACAAAGATGACCTGGTTTTTAATTGATGTATATTTTTGTTATCTAAAACTGTTGCATAATGTTTCAGAGATGAGCTTTTCCTAATGTGAACTCTTAATCTTAATTGTTCAATGATATTCGGATGAATTTTGGGCTATTTAACTGTTAGATATTCTGCCACTGAATAGAAAAGTATCAGTTGTATAGACCCTAATAATATTTTTGTAGATGATTGAATGATCTTTTAAGAGATTTTCACATTTGAAATTAGTATCCCACTTTATATTAAGTGGCTTTAACTACTATGTACTATAACATTGAAATGAATAGTTTTAATACAATGGACTTATTGTGTACATGCAAGCAAGCACATTTTATTTATATAACACTTTTCCAAACAAATCAATGCAGTTCAAAGTGCTTTACAGGCACAAAAAAATTTAAAATAAAAAGAGAGAGAAGAGATACAAGTACAAGTAAAATACAAGAATAAAAAGGATTATTAAAATAATGAAAACATAAAATTAAAAACATTGTAAAATATTACAGGAAGGCCAGACTAAAGATAGGTTTTTAATTTAGCCTTAAAACTGTTTTAATTTCTGGAAGGTTATTCCAGAGGCGAGGAGCGTAGCGGCTAAAAACAGCATCACCAAATCTTTTTGTCTGTGTGGTACTATTAAAAGAAAATAATCCGATGATCTGAGAGTCCTACAGGTTCATGCTGTAAGCATCTTTAAAAGATAGTCTGGAGCAAGTCCATGTAGTACCTTATAAACTAATAAAAGGTTTTTAAAATCAACACGAAAACTAACAGGTAACCAATGTAATGATTTTAGTACAGGTGTAATGTGTTCTCTCTTCTTGGTTTTTGTCAATACTCGAGCAGCAGAGTTTTGTATTAGTTGTAGTTGATTTATTGTAGTCTTTGGTAGGCCAGAAAGGAGGGCATTACAATAGTCAAGTCTGCTAGTTATAAATGTATGCATTAATTGTTCTGTATTGCTCAAAGAAAGAAATGGTCTTATTTTAGCAATTTTCTTTAGATGATAAAATGCTATTTTAGTAATATTTTGTACGTGTGCTTTCAAATTGTCAGACACAATTTTTTCAAGATGGCGTCGGGTAAAGCAGGTGTAGCTATAGCTCTCTTAGCATATGGACTAGCCTACTTTTAACTTTCCTAAGACCAGTTACCAATACATTTTTAAATAGTGTTAATTTTAATCCTCAACATCTCTATGGGAAATTATTCCCGAACAACATCGACCTTGGATATGGGAGGCACGTTTTAGCACTGACTTTTATTTTTCCATCCTTATACTATCGGGTGAAGAAACACTCCAAGCCACCAGCTCGTCTTCGACATAGTGATGCGTTAATTATTTTATTCTGTCTTCTATTATCTGGAGATATTCATCCGTGTCCTGGCCCTTTTTACACCAGAATGGAACAGGACGATTATCATGGCGGACACGATACACACTTCAACTGTCTCACTAGGTACACACTTGTTGTGGCGAGTCATTGCGTGATTACACCCAACCAACTAACCTCCCTTTTTCTGGCGCGGCTGGTGTTGTCGTGTTTCCTCGGGGCGTTGGCGCTGCTGTCGGGGCCGCGGGGCCTGGTGGTGGTCCGGCTGGGCTGTCGCCTGGGGGTGCCTGCCGTGTCCTGGTCCGTGCTGTGTTGGGACGGACCGGGGGAGTCGTGTCTCGGAGGGTGCTGCTGTGGATGTCGGGCTTGCCCAGGGCTCGGATGCTGGCGTGGGGATCTTTGGCTCGGCGGGGTTGTCGGTGGTTCGTGTCGGCCGGGTGGAGGAGATGTCGATCCACGGAGGACTTCTGATTTTATTGATCTGAACTTATCATTAGATAATATACGTGGAGTTGGGACAAAGAAAAAAAACTGTAAATAAGAGAGTGATTAATCCAGCGATCTTAAAAAATAGAAAATGGAAAATATTCCAAACCCTTAATCAATCTAGAATAGTTTGGGATCCTAAAGCTAAAATTAAGGGTCTATTAGGAGGTCATCTAAACATAAGAAGTAGGCTATTAGATCGAAAAGTGATCAAGTTCATCATCTCTTATTAAACTCGAATTTAGATTTCCTTTGTTTATCACTTGGCTTCACGAAAATGTTTCTACTACATTAATTCAGGTGCCTGCTTTCAATGTTTTTAGAAAGGATAGAGAAGGTTCCAAGGGTGGTGGAGTAATGATATATATAAAGGATAGTGTAGCGCCCCCTACTGTCCTAGGTGTATCTACCCTTTTGGAATGTTGGACGCTTAAACCCAGATTCATTTATTTGTCTCTCGACGTGATCTTATAATCAATCTGTGACCCTTGGTTCTACACTACTTTGAACAAATTGCAACTCAGATATCTGCCAAACCACTTTTAACTAATTACAGCTACTTAGACTAAACCTATCTGTAGATATAAAGTGACCACACCATATAACTGAAATATACAATGGATTTATTCAAAAGAAAATAAAGAATTAAAACCAAATACAATTTAATATAAATAAAATCTGTTCAACCAACTTCTGAATAAACTGGTATTTTCAAATACAGTGTTGGATTGACTCTTGTGTGAACAACACAGGCACTTAAAGGGTTAACCTTTTAAACTTCCTTCAAATGAATCACTCTTTAAATGAACACTTCCTTATGTTACACAAAGTACAAATCTGTATTCGCTTCGTGTAAACCAAATAGCTATTTCAGTGTAATGCTATGAAAAGTGGCAAAAAATAAATGTAAACAAACTTCAGTTTCAATCAAAACCAAACAAACTGTATCCCTGTAATATTGTACTCAATGAATCACAGAGTATTAAACAATTATATAATTCACCAATTGGAGAAACAACTTAATGTGGGCCCACCTCACACGTGCGCGCGCACACACACACACACACACACACACACACACACACACACCCCGTTGCAGGCCTGAAACGTTGCTTGTGTGCGTTGAGGCCGAGTGAAACGTAAAATGGCCGCTTCGCTCTATAAGAGCACAAATAAAACAAACGAAATGTACCTGAGTGCAAGTGGCAAGAGTTAATGATTTCCGTCACCCGTCAGATCCTTCCACGTGAAGCTGTCATCAGTTAGCACAGTTAGCGTTAGCTCCCACGACGCCAGAGGAACTCCTAACCACTCGGCGATTAGGAGCGCTATCTGGATTCCTCCTCAGCGGCTCTGTCACTCTCAATCAATGCACTAACAGTTCACGGCAATCGCTTAGATCACCTTTGTTACTCACATTCGCAAGATTACATTAAAGAGTGCCCTTAACAGGGAGGAAGATGAAGAGGTGGAAGAGGTGGAAGAGGAGGACGACGACTAAGATGGCATGGGACCACATGATGGCCAACCAAGAAATCGCCAATACATGGCTGGTTTTTGTGCACGTCATTGACAGATTGTTTTGAATTCATCCCTATTTTGCCCATTCTTTGAAGCATATTTTCCACATTACTTCTTTTATATATTTAACTTAGGTGTGTATTTCTATCTTTTTCTTCCCTTTTTAATTATTTCATTTATAAATTCATGTAAACAAAAAACGAGTAAAATAAAGTGTACAATAAAGTACAATCAAAACATTATTATATTAGCCTACTTACGTTGCAGTGTGTTAAATCTAGATAAAAGTGTAATCTGCCGGTTGTCCTGCAGGTGACCTCATAAATATGTCTTCTTACGATGCACTTGGGGATGTACGATTACTCCAGAGCACTCGTAGTTCTACGAAGATTTTCAAATGCTACTTAAGCTACGATGCTTTTGGGAAACAGACCATAATATTAAGATCAGTCGTACGATCGTTTTTACGATCAACTTAGGCTTACGATGCGATGCTTTTGGGAAACGCAGCCCTGAGCGAATTCTGAAATCTTGTAATATGCTAACTGGTCTGTCTGACCATAATATGATTTTAGTAACTAGGAAACTAACTAAGAAGAGGTTTAGCTCATTTGTTAAGAAATGTGAATTCTGTGGGATACCAAAGCATAAACAAGAACATTTTAAAGGTGCTATTCAGCAGATAGAATGGGGTAATTTATTATTGGGTATTGATTATGAGGAAGATAGTGGCATTTTTACAAAAAGATTAGGAAATATTATTACTGATTATACCTGTAAACTTAATCATAGAAAGAAAAAGAATATGGTCCCATGGATAAATGTAGATATTCTGAATTTGATGAAAGATAGGGATCATGCTTTGAAAACCTCACTTAAAACTAAATTGAGTAGTGATAGATATTGATTTACTATGTTGAGGAACTCTGTGGTAAGGAAATAAAAAAAAGCTAAAGCAGATTTTTTCCTCACTATGATAGAAAAAGCAAGAGGCAATCCTAGAATTATTTAGAATCAGTTAAAAAAATTATCAGGCCAACAAAATGAAGATAAGAAAATTCTAGAACTTAAAGTAAAAGGGAAATCAATAATCCTGTTGAGATGGTAGAGATTTTTAATCATCATTTTGTTGATTCCGTTGAAACTATTACTCGTTGTTTTCCGCCTGCATATACTAATGCCTGTCCAGTTACAACAGTGGAGCCTGCTTTTAGAATAAGGCCACTTAGTGACTCTTATTATGAGAACAATTAGATCTCTTAAGTCATCTAGAGCAAAAGATAAATATGGTATGGATGTAACAACAAAGAATCTAGTTTGACCCTAATTAAACCTATAGTAAAGTTATTAACCTCTCAATTTCCCAGGGAAAATTCCCAAGTGCTTGGAAGTCAGCGATTGTTGTTCCAATACTCAAAAGTGGAGACCCCCTTTCTATTGATAATTATAGGCCAATTAGTATATTACCAACCGTTTCTAAAATTATGGAGAAACTAGTTGCAGAACAGATTAGTAGTTACTTGAGTAGTAGTTCATTTTCAATGCATCCAATGCAGTTTGGTTTTAGAGCAAAATATTCAACGGAAACCGCAAATTGTTTTTTTATAGAAAATATTAAAACTCTCCTAGATAAAGGTGGTGTAGTTGGAGTAGTGTTCCTTGATCTAAAGAAAGCCTTTGACACCGTTAATCATGGAATCCTTGTGTCTAAATTAGCTTGTTTTAATTTCTCATCACATACACTTAACTGGATAGAGTCATATCTATCAGATAGATTTCAATGTGTTAGACTACATAATCACCTATCTAATGATTTAGGTACATCAACTGGTGTTCCGCAAGGATCTATCTTGGGTCCAATGCTTTTTGCTATGTATATAAATGATTTTCATCTTTCATGCCCTGGCACTAATATACAAATGTATGCAGACGATACAGTGATTTATATACATGGTAATAATCTGACACAAGTTGCAAATTAACTTACGGATTCTATGGCTAATGTGTCGTCATGGCTAAACGAGAATTGCTTGCAACTAAATGTGTCCAAAACAGTATGTATGTTTTTATCTATGTCTGATGTTTACGTGTCAGGGATGAGGCTGCAGGTAGTGCCACAATATAAATATTTGGGAATACTGATAGATTCTAAACTTACATTTAAAGCTCACATAAAAAAGGTTTGTAAGCAGGTTAAGTTTAATCTCTATAATTTTAGGCTTACTAGAGATAACATGTCATTAGAAGCAGCTAAGATGTTTATGTATTATATGGTTATTTCTCACATGACTTTCTGTTTAACCACCTGGTCTCAGGCGAGTTCAGTGACTCTAGAGTCCTTATACAAACGTACACTTAAAGTCTTTCATAAGAAATCGGTATATTCTCATCATTGTCCAATACTGAAAAAATATAAATTCTTAAGTTGGGAAAACATGATTAAGTATGCAAATATATGCCTGATGTATAACATTATTCACGGTTTATCTTCTCCCCCTCTTGGTCAGCTAGTTCGTATTAGAACAACTGATTATCGCTTTACAAGAGGTGCATTAAGACAAGACTGTATCATACCGCTTAGACGAAGTAAATTTAGTCAGTCTGCCTTTTCTGTCAAAGCTGCACAAGAATGGAATATTATTCCGACAACTATAAGAGATTTAGACACATATGCTTTATTTAGGGTTCAATTGAAAAATTGGTTAATCAGTACTCAGATTTGTCAACATTAGAATCTCACATCTGCTAGCCATCCGATTATTAGTTCTATTTTGCTTGATTGTTTTTAATTGATCCAGAACTGTTTAAATAGCTTTTTATGGTATTGTGTAATTATTAAAAATTATATTATGTATTCTTAATCATTTTTCTCTTTAGGTTGACTTGTAACATCTTGTCCAGGGACTACGGATGAAAAATAGCCTTTGGATAATTGTGGTACATTTACAGGAATGTTTTATTAATGTACAATGTCCCTGTCAAAATAAATAAACAAAAAAAATAAAAATAAATTAAAATCAGAGTCAAAAACAACGCCTACATTTTTTGCCATTTTGCTTGGGTTTAATCCCAGGATATTTAGTTAGGGGTACATTTTTCTCTCTGCGCTTTTGATCCAATTATCAAAACTTCTGTTTTGTCTTGGTTGAGTTTTAAGAAATTCTGCGACATCCAGTCTTTTATGTCTTGGATACAATTTGCAAGTGAATCAATTTGCCCAGTGTCATCAGGAGATACAGCTACATATAACGGTGTATCATCAGCATAGCTGTGAAAAGAGTATACCATGTCTCCTGATGATACGGCCGAGAGGTAACATATATAGATAAAAAAATAGTGGTCATAAAATTGATCCCTGAGGAACTCCACACAGTACCTCATAATGTTCAGACAAGGTATTATTAATAGATACTACAAATGTTCTTCCGCTAAGATATGAAGAGAACCAATTTAAAACGGTTTCAGATGGGCCAGCATACTTGCTTAATCTATTTAAGAGAATCTGGTGATCCATTGTATCAAACGGAACGCTCAAGTCAAGCAGCACCAGAACGGAAGGCCAATTTCTATCTAAGTTTATTCTTATGTCATTTACTACTTTAATAAGAGCGGTCTCTGTGCTATGATGTTTTCTAAAACCCGACTGAAACATCTCTAATTTTGTGTATTTTGTTACTACCTTTCTTAGGGTGTCAACATCAACCAAAGTAAACCTTTTTCTAGTTAGATAGTATTCTGTGCGCTAAGTAAAGGAGGGAGCATAGAGATCTTGTTTTTGTTTTTGTTTATGGAGTAGATTTCTGATCTAATATTTATAACTTTATCTGAAGTAGCCAGCAAACTCTTTACATTTGGAGCTTGCAATGCAGAATTGCAATTAATTTTGTGATTTATTAGTGAATCTATGGTACTAAATAAAAATCGTGGGTTATTAATATTTTCATTTATAAGTTTTGAAAAATTATCTTGCCGTGTTTTTGAACTTTTTTTGTTATAGTTTTTAAGATTCTCAGTAAATATATTAAGATGTATTTCTAGTTTAGTTTTCTCTGTAGATTGCTGCAGTCCCTCCACCTCTTTTTCCCTTTATAGTTGAAAATGAATAAGTAAAGCCGGGTGGACAGGCCTCAATCAGTGTGGCCGGTGTATCTGTGCCAAGCCATGTCTCAGTAAGAAAAAGACAGTCCAAGTTGTAATAACTGATGAGGTCATTGATACAAAATGATTTGTTTGTCAATGCCCTTACATTAAAAAGAGACATATTAATTTGCCGGACGTGGGAATTTTCAGTAAATTGTTCATATTTATTCCCACTGTGTTTTTCTTAGCAATAGTGTGACGAGCTGATATAATAGGTTTTACAAAATCAGCAGAAGTGCATGATGGGATAGGTAGTCATGTTAAAATATGTTGTTTGATATGACGTGCAAGCATGTGGGAGCCCCTGTGATTTGGGTGCAGGCCATCCCACCTAAAAAGCGCTGGACGGCCCCAAAACAAATCAAAATTGTCTATAAACATCACCTTGAAATTTTCACATGTAGTTTTTAACCACGAGTTCAAGGAAAGCAGACAACTACATTTTTCAATACCCCTTTTATAGTTAGGCAGTGGACCTGAGATAGCTATATTTTTCCCAGTAATAGTAAGGGAGATGAGCAGCGTTTTAAAATGTTCCTTTAAAGTCTCAGATTCACGACATGAAGTGTCATTGCCAATGTGCACTATCACGGTGTTCGCATTTGCATGTTTTCCAAGCACGTCAGAGAGTTTTGTGTTTATGTCCAGTACCTTAGCTCCGGGAAAACAGTGGACTGCTGCTTTTCTTCCGTGGAAATTATGGGAGTGAAAGTCCCCGGATGATAGAATCAATGATGTATATACATGTTTTTACATTGTACTTATATTTTTTAAATACCTGCATGTAATTACAGCTGTAATTAATTTATGTTATTACAGCTGTAATTAATTTATGTAATTGCATTTGTAATTACACTGTTGACCCTTCCCTTACACCTTAACCCACTCTTAAACCTATACACCCAACCCAGTCTCACGGCAGTTCGTGATATATCACGTAATTTAATCTTTTGATTCGTGACACGGGCATGTTTATTTCGTTATTTTCGTGATATCAGCACGTTTTTTAAACTAATGTATTTCAATGGGAAGCATCTTTCGTGATCACAGAACGATTCTTTCTGCCTATCGCGGGCTGCAGCAGAGAAGCTGTTTAATCAACATTTATTCACGAGATCTTATCATGGTTTATGTATTTATTTTAATTATATTATTTCTGTCTTATTGCCAGGGAAGCTGGATTGCTGTGCTGTTTATTGATATTTTGAAAATGATATTTTATCAGTAGGAAATCGCGCTAAAGAAGTCTCATTCCGAACACATCGCGATATTTGGCATCAGTTCACCTGTGCTTCACGTAGAAGTCGTAAATACGCTGTCCTAATAATGTTTGATATAATGTATTTTCTGTTTGTCGAAATTAATCAGATTAGCTCAAGTTCAGTCACTGCATTATATCTGGTATCTCCACGGAGGCTTTGCGTTTCATTGCTTTCTATGAAAATTTCTATGGTGATTAAACACTGTCTGTCACGTGATGTGCTATAGGCCTAGAGTAGACCTTCAATCAGTTAATCATATTAATATCAGGTTTTTAAGTAGTACAATTAGTTCCAAAGTTGTATGCGTAGTAGAAGCACAGTAAAGACAACACCATGCTTTTACCACAGTAACATTAGTTTTACTGTGATAAGTGTAGTAAAAAGACAGTAATCACACAACTTACCATGCTTTTACCACACTATTGGTAGTTGTAATGTGGTACTTGTAAGTGCACAGTAACCACAACACTAACCATGCATTTACCTCAGTAACCTCAGTTTTACTGTGATGGGTGTAGTAAAGGACAGCAATCACAAAACTTGCATGCTTTTACCTCAGTATTGGTAGTTTTAAAGGGATAATTGTTGTAAATTATGCATATTAAACACAACACCTTCCATGCTTTTAATGCTTAATAATGTAACATCCAATATAGGAAAATCACTACTTTTTCCTTTAAATAATCCTATATTATGCATAATGATATTTTATTTTCTCTTTTTTCAGCTGAAAAGACCAAAAGGGCCTTTCGGACTCAGTCAGCCCATTATTTTTGAGGACAAGTAAACGGAGGAGACGGACAGCTGCAAAGGCAAATATTCGCAATGGTATGTATGTGTTGGTTTTAACCCTAAATCAAACGTTTTATCAAGCATTTGTTGTTTCTTAAACCTGTTCTAAACCCATATAGCCCAATCGGTATTGTAAGGCTGGTGCCAGTTCGTCTGAGCGCCCCCTAGATGAAATAAAAGGCTCTCTTGGGAATTAACACTTGAACTGAATCTTGCATATGCAACAGAACACAACTCAAACCCCACACACACACACACCATGTCTCCCTTCAACCCCCTCCTCCTCACCTGAAATACACTAAAAACCTATGCAATGCTATGTGTGTATGAAAAAAGTAACGATATGTGTTTGGTCTCATTTAAAGTGTCTCAGTGCGCCTGGTAAAATGGTTTCACTCTCCCAATCATAATGAAAAGCTAAAAGAAGTTCTAAGATATGAAAAATGTGATGTACTCTCTGAAGGTGTGTGTCCCCCTGATCTTCCATTCAAACTACCTCCTGTATGTAAATAAGTATTCTCTGCCACAGGTACCAAGAAGCCGTTTGGTTGCTAATTTTGATCTCACATTGGCGAACCCCTCAATAGGGGTCTGAAATCTAATTATAATGACAGACACCACCATTTGGTGAATTTCTGGGTTTATAAGGAAAAGAAGCAAAAGGTTCTGGGAGTCTGTAGGTTGACTGCCCACACGCGATGTGTGTAATTTTGTTGACAGGTAATAATCTCTACAAATTCTGTGATTTCTGATATGATATGCTTAAACTGATGATTTTATCTTTTGAATTGGACTTTGAACTATTATTTCATTACCTGGTCAATAAATCGTAAACGTATGATTTTATTCTTAACGACTCTGAGACTTGTTTTTCCCAAGTAAGATTAACGGATCCTTATGTTACCACAAGGCTGCTTCAGAGACTAGCGACGGCTGAGTAACTGATATCAGGAAAGTTTGCAGGCTGCTTGAGTGAGAGGATGAGTTTGTCCGTCTAGGACCAATACGGTTGATTAATCTAGCTTGGACGCTTCCGACGACTTCTGTTCTAATTTAATGTTACCTTAAATAAGTGCACGCGAACCATCGCGGGCTTGGCTAATCCAAAGCCATTAAAGAGAAGTAAAATTAATCTGCTGGCGTCTTTAAGGGTGGCCAAAACCTACTAAGGTAAAAACTGTTAAATTAAGTCCCTGAAGGACATTCATGAGGGCTACTGAATATACCTTTGATTGTTGCGTGTAGAGATTACGCCAAAATCCTAGATATTTAGCCATTGCCTCTGCTCCTGATCTTCAGGACTGAACGCTTGTGCCGGAGACCTGGTTAAGGAACTCAAAGCGACATAGTGTCCTGATCCTAACGGGTAAAATATAAACAAGAGTCTAAGAATAATCAATATTCGTTCATATTTTAATGATGCCCAGATATCATTAAAACCCTTTCATTTATAGAGTCAGATGAAATAACGAGAAAATACATATGAGAATTGTGTTCCATTTAATCTTGTTTTGTTGTGTAAAAGGAAGACAGTAACGCGCAAAGACCTTCCCCGTCGTTCGACTGCCCTCATTGGTTCGAACCTGCCGGGACTTTACAGTATGGACAGTCTCAAAGTCTTAAAGGGGTCATGACATGTTTTTTTTTATTTTATTATTATGTTCCCTTAGGTGCAATTATAGTATTACTATAGTTTTTTTTACAAAAAACTTTTAAAATGTAGTGATTTATGACCTTTTCCCACCCTGTTTCTCATCCTCTGATTCAAACAGTCTGTTTTGGGGGTGTTTCCCCTTTAAGAGTTCAGTGTTAACGCCCACTGTTATGATTGGCTAACGTCAGTGCCTATGCATCAATTATTAACGCCCCCAGCCAGAACGTTTGCGGATTCGGCGTAACTGTTTAATAGCGGGTGATGCATGCGAAGCGATGGCTCTTGCAATGATAAAACCTTATTATGTTTGAGCCGGAATCAGAGGAAAATGAACCATCACCACAACAACGAAGACTGGATCAGCCCGTGTCCACATGGAAAGTGAAACTATTTTGAATTAATAAAAAAAAATTAACCCGAGACACTTGAAAACGGATTATTGTTGCATAATTATCCTATAGCTTCATTTGCTAACAGTTTAACATTATTTAACTAATTCCAATGAAATGATAGGGTGTACCACGGACAAAAATGCATGCACAGACAGGCCATCTTTGAAGATGCAGCATTGATAAAGGCAACATTTTTAATTTTCTATCACATGTAGGCCTAACGTACTAGAAAGGCGACATATTTTCAAGATTCTCTTATACAAATGTGTTTATATTAGCCATGGTAAAAAGTAAGTTTGCGTCGTCTTTATTGAGCCCAGAATAGTCGGCACGGACTTATCTTTGAGCAACAGTTTTCTGGCAAAGCCAAGCATCATATTGGGATTTTTTCCTCAAAACAGTCATCCTTAAATGTATAGAACACTGCCGTGACTGGGACGTCCGCAAAAAATAAAGTGCATCCATTTTTCCCTGACGACTGGATCTTTCAGCGTATTTAAAATGTAGTTTAAAGTTTTAAATACATTACTTACAGTTTGCGTCGTCGATGTTGAGCCCAGAATAGACGGCACGGACTTATCTTTCAATCTTTGAGCAACAGTTTTCTGGCAAAGCTCAAAACAGTCATCCTTAAAATGTATAGAACAAACGCTTAAACTAACACTGCCGTGACTGGGACGTCCGCAAAAAATAAAGTGCATCCATTTTCCCCTGACGACTGGATCTTTCGCTGCGTATTCAAAGATGTAGTTTGTCCACAGCCAGGAACAGCACATCTGCGGCGTCGTAATCTCCCTGTACACAGACCCACTCGCTGTCCGTCGACTGAACACTTGTGAGGTGTGCAGCGCGCGGGCGCGACAACGATACGAAATGAGCGTAGTTGTCTTGCGCTTTAAGCGTAGCTGTCTTCTGCTGGAGGCGGTCATATGCAAACGCTGGTACGTCACTTCGTACCGTGACGTCACTTCTTACCATGGATCCAGAACGAGCTGTATTTCGAGCTTGATTAAATAAATGATTCGTTTATAATGGGGAGGACGTCTTAAGCTATGAAACTTGCAGGACGTTTTAATGACACAAAGACCTCTTATATACCAAAAGATCAAGGCAAATTTGGTTTCTCATGTCATGACCCCTTTAATAATTCACAAGATTTAACAAGTTGTCAAATTCGTATGATACTAGTACATATTTGTATACTCGTACATCATCCTGCAGCTTTTACTCATTGGCTACTCCCTCAATTCCTGTACATATTTATTGCGATATTTGTAAAACAGTTGCGCCCCTTCTTGAAAAGTGGTCTGATGTCCCACACACTGTCAGAAAGTTTATATTAATTGCATTGTATTCATTAAAATTATTACAAATTGGTCTCTGTCTGTTGTGTTCATGTTCCAATGTCCAATGATACATGATGTCTTTCCACACCTCATAACCTACCTCTGTTTGCAAGAGTGGAAAAGCTAATCTGACTTGTCACATGACATCAGATACTCGATTATTTTGTCATCAAACAGACACACCCACCCACACACACACACACATACAAACACACTTTTATACACATACACACCAATAAATTCAGATTACAAAAAATATGTTTTGAATTTTTTTAAATCACAGCTTCATCGGAATGTTACGAAACTCTGCGACTTTTATGGCATGATGTATGTGAACACACAAAAAAATTGAGCATGCTAAGTGGTCATAAAAAAAATAGTCTCACTTGTGGTCTTTGGTCAAAAATGACCCCCATAGGAAATGAATGGGAAATTGACAAAAACACAAAAATTCACCAAATTTTCTTTCACATTTTTTTTAAGTACACAGCAGTAAAGGGGTGACACTCTAAAACATCAAGAGAGAATTTTTTTTTTATTTTTTTATTTTTTTTTATTAATAAACATTAATTAATTTTAACGCTTTCTAATACAATGTTTAGGTTTGACTAATCATAATGCAAAACCTAACACTTTAAATCACTATTTCTAAAAAAATATATATCTAAAATTTGATAAGAAATAGTTTTTGAGATTGTTAATATATATTCAAATCCACCAAAAAAAAAGAAAGAAAGTAAATGTGTCCATAAACAGCTGGGGAAGTCACATGCCTCTCCATAGAGTGCTGTTTATGCCATCTAGTGGTTACAACATGGTTCTACGCTTTCTCTCCATACTCTCACCAGATGGCGCTAATCTGCTTCAACCATTTTTTTTTGAAGGCCTAGACTCTATATGAAATTAAAATACTGCATAAAAAAAAATTATAATTTGTTTTATTCTTTTCATTGACAAAAATAGACCATAAATATTGCATAAATATTAATAAATTCAATAAAATTATCTCAAAATACAAAATTAAAAAGAAAAAATATTATAGAACAAAAATAAATTGCATTGGTTTTACTGGGATGGAGGAAGATGGAGGAAATTGAATTTTTAGGTGTCCGGTCACTTCTGACCGGGAAGGCCCAGGAGGTGACTCCGAAACGAAGACCGTCTGAGGGATATTATAATTAGGGCTGGGCAAAAAATATTTTTTCTTCTTCGATTAATAATTTTTAAAAATGTGGTCTATTCAAAATCGATTCTCAAAGGTTACGAATTGATTTTTTTTCCCATATTTATTTATCAATCACCCAAAAGCCAGTATTAGTTTTCACTTCATAGGCTTGCAGCCTCCATGTTACAGCTAATGCTGTGAGATTTTATGTTTATTTTATCTTAACATAAAATAACCTGATCCTGTTTGATCAAGGCATGAGACTGTTCTGACTTTTTCAATAATCGATTTTTCATCTTGCATCAAAATCCCGTCTATTCACTGTATGCTTTTGAAATATAGAGTTGGGTTCTGTTTTAATGTACCCAAGTGTACCTAAAATAAAAATAGTTTAATATACAGGTTTGCAGCTCTTCATTTCTTTTGATTAATTAACCACTTGTAAACTTATGTTCACTGTACTTTTTTACAAATATAGGCTTTGTGTGAGTTGAATCAAAATCGAATTGAGAGCTTGCGAATCGAAATCGAATTGGAACATCTGAATCGATAACCCGCCCTAATTATAATACTTAGGGGAGGTTTAAACACCTGGGGCAAGGGGGCGTGGCCCATGGGAATATCACTCATGGGCGACGCCCCCTCCCCCTGGGGAAATGGGCCTGCCACCACAGCTGGAAAACTGGAAAAAATCCTAGAGGAAACACTGCTACACTTATCACAGTAAAACTAATGTTACTGTGGTAAAAGCATGGTGTTGTCTTTACTGTACTTCTACTACGCATACAACTTTGGAACTAATTGTACTACTTAAAAACCTGATATTAATATGATTAACTGATTGAAGGTCTACTCTAGGCCTATAGCACATCACGTGACAGACAGTGTTTAATCACCATAGAAACCATTTTCATAGAAAGCAATGAAACGCAAAGCCTCCGTGAAGATACCAGATATAATGCAGTGACTGAATTTGAGCTAATCTGATTAATTTCGACAAACATGAAAATGCATTATATCTAACGTTATTAGGACAGCGTATTTACGACTTCTACGTGAAGCACAGGTGAACTGATGCCAAATATCGCGATGTGTTCGGAATGAGACTTCTTCAGCGCGATTTCCTACTGATAATTTTTTTTTTTTTTAAATATCAATAAACAGCAAAGCAATCCAGCTTCCCTGGCAATAAGACAGAAATAATATAATTAAAATAAATACATAAACCATGATAAGATCTCGTGAATAAATGTTGATTAAACCGCTTCTCTGCTGCAGCCCGCGATAGGCAGAAAGAATCGTTCTGTGATCACGAAAGATGCTTCCCATTGAAGTGCTGATATCACGAAAATAACGAAATAAATCAGCCGGAAACTGAAGCCTCCCCGGGAACCGCCATTGTAGCATAACTTCACCTGCTGTTAGCATTTCATTGACTCCCATTCATGTTGGCGTCACTTTAACAGCGAATAACTTTACATCTGAGGCGTCCAAAGACTCCATTTGTCCATTATTTATCTCTAAAGAAACTCGACAATGTATAAAAGGCTCCATTACCTTGTACCTTACGTTATGGCCCCGTAGAAGCTGTTTTTGTAAAAATAGGCTAACGATTGCGTCATAACTGCGCGACTCTCTGTCGCACTGTAGAGAAATTACCGTATATACCGGCGGAGAAGCTCGCAAGCATTCGGGAGGACGTGGAGCCATAAAGTCCGATAAAGTCAAGGGAGAAGCCCATAGAGAGTCATAAAGTTGCTCCTGCTGCTAGCTCATGGACAGCTAATACTTACGCTCTCCGTCTCTGCGGGATTCAGAAGGGAATGATTCAGATTTCTCTCTGCACAGCTACTAGAAGACCTACAGCTGTCAGACGCGTTGCTCACGTCACATCTACGTCGTCAAGCTCAGTTTGAGTCTGCGCAGTACGCCTGGCGATCAGGAAGTGAGTGCTTCAAATGGGCTTCACTATTCTCCGTTGAAATCTATGGGGTCGCTGTGTCCATCTTATATACTGTCTATGGAAATTATTTAATAGACGGGTGGAGAAGGTCGCAAGCAATCAGGGGGACGTGGAGGCATAAAGTCAAGGGAGAAGCCCGTAGAGAGTGATAAAGTTGCTCCTGCTGCTAGCTCATGGACAGCTAATACTTACGCTCTCCGTCTCTGCGAGATTCGGAAGGGAATGATTCAGATTTCTCTCGGCACAGCTACTAGAAGACCTACAGCTGTCAGACAGGTTGCTCGCGTCACATCTACGTCGTCAAGCTCAGCTTGAGCCTGCGCAGTACGCCTGGCGATCAGGAAGTGAGTGCTTCAAATGGGCTTCACTTTTCTCCGTTGGAATCTATGAGGTCGCTGTGTCCATCTTATATACTGTCTATGGGCGCGGCGCGTCTTGGACGGCGAGAGCGGCGAGGAGAGTTGAAGTCAGGTCAACTTTATGGTAATGAGCTATGACGCGGTTGGTTGGCAACCAATTGGAATATAGAAGTGCTCCTTTTGAGAGTGTGGTGGCAATTTTATGATATTCATTGATCTTTAGTAAAATATAGATGATTCAAAGAATGTCACATGTGTGTCTCTCACTTGTAGTGAGAGAAGATTCTGTTTATGCAATTTATGTATGTTTATACACCTGAAGTGAAGGAGCGAGACACTGAGAACGGCTGGGCAGAGGTCAGAGGTCATCTAGTTTGGGCGGGGACTTAAGGATCAACTAGTGATAAATTGAAGCTAGCAGTAATGGGTCCTTGGTCTGCATTTCACTCACTTCACAGGGTAACTTCTGTGTGGTGACGGGGAACTTCTTGCAAGAATAAATCATTTTATAAAATCTCATCTAATCATCTATAAAAGAAGGCGTCCAACACTATTTATAGGCAAGATTTTTGTGCTAGAACGTTTTTTTTTTTCAGCGGGAATGCAAATTAGAATAGCACTTAACCATGAACACAAAAGCCACACCACACAAACGGCTTTTAATTGGTTTATTTCGTTAGCAAACATGTCACTATAATTGTTAATTTCTTTCCATCGATCAATTTTCTGCGAAAATAATGATCGACATGCTTGTTTGCTTTGCGGCCCCTTTAAATAAAGTTGAAGAAAACGCCATCATATGCGCACTTCAGAATCTCGCCGGAAGTAGTAGTTCATCCGGGTACTTTTCGGAGATGGTCCTCACTGCAGAACACAATATCCAGGGGGCGGAGTTGGATTCAGATCCAACTCCTCCCACTATATATACTTTTTTTTTCCCTTTTTTTTTAAATTGTGCTGGTAATGCATTTTGCATGTATTTATGCAAGTCAGATGCCCTTGTGAAGTAACTTATAAGTATAAAATTAGTGCCGCTATAATTTAGTCAGTCACATAATTTCTACTTGATTTTGAACTTGATTTAATCTTACTCATATAAAAGTAGAAGTGCATACTTATTAATATACTTGTAAGTATTTGAAGTCAAAGTGCATGTGGACTACTGAGAGGGGTAAAGGATCAGCCAATCAAAGAATACGCTTCTTTTTAAGAGATATTTATTCTTCCATGTAACAAGGAACCAAAGGCTTTTCAGGGAAGGTGAAACGTAATCTTTTTTTATTAGTATTTTTGTTTATGTTTTGGAGTAAAATCAAACTTTTCTCTAAATTAAAAAATTCTAATAAAATACTTGGCTATTGCCCACCACTAATACGTAATTAAAGGTGCACATTCACACAATTTACAAATTACAGAGTTTGTAACTATTTGAAACATTATTAAATGAAATCTGTTTTCAGCAAGTTTGTTTTTCCGTCAAAAGAATAACTAACTCTAGTTACGAGTCAATGCGGAAACGATAGAACAACAACACGAGTTTTAAGGTGTTATAAAGGTATGACGTGTTGGGAATCTGTCGACCAATCGAAATGCAGAGATCCAACTCCGCCCCCTGGATTTGGACCTAACTCCGCCCCCTGGATCTGGATCCAACTCCGCCCCCTGGATATCGTGTACTGCAATGAGGTGCTACTGAATTTTCGCGTACTGTTTTTCGAATTCTATGAATTCGGACATACTACTCTGCTCGCGTACTGTTTTTCGCATACTATATAGTAGAGAAGTATTCGATTTCGGACGCAGCCCAAGCATTCGATCTACATCAGAGCATCAGAGCGTCCATGACTCTTTCAACGGCGTCGTTGGCAGGGTGGCGAGAGCGAATTTTGCCGCTCTTGTCGGCGGCGGTGTGAACGCACGGTTAGACGGGAACGCGAAAGTGGAGCGTTTTTACGATTTCCACTCTGGAGGGTTTTTAAGCCCCAAAAACGCCGTCACCATGTAAACGAAAGGCACATCTGATAAAATATTTTTACGTTTTCACCCGCGAGCGTTCTCGTGGAAACAGGGCCTGAGCAGTGCTATGCTTAAAACGGATACGTTTTTCCTTTGAGTTTTCCACGTACACACGACACCATTGTCAAATCGATCCCCATTCACACGGATCCGCGAAAACGACTAAAAACACTGTATTCGGCTGCCAGGTCATTAGATCGCGATTAAAAACACTATAGATTGAACACATAATAAGCCTAGGCATGTGCATGACGTCATCATTTTCAGAGATTCACGTTTTTGTTGTTTACACAGATACCCTTTTCAAAAACTTTTGAAAATTATGGTTATGGTGATTCGGTTTTCCAGTTGACCCTTGACTTGTTACATTAATTATTTTTCAGCAATTGAATTAGTGAGACATAAACATTGTTGAAAGAGATTAATAAAGAAGCAGATAAGTTGAAGTTGTCTACTACAGTGGTTCCCAACCCTGGACCTGGAGTCCTCCCCTCTTTATATCATCCTCTGGTAAGTTGTTGTTAGTGTAATATGTTATTTGATTTGAGTGGTTATATAGTGACAACTGATATTTATATGCATTTCTTGTCTGCTATATTGATATCTAATTGATTTACATTACAAGCTATCAGAATTTCATCTGACTTGTTGGCTAAAATAACACAATCTGCACCAAACTGTCTATTTTTGATCAGTTTGAGCCTTTGAATAAAATTGAGATGTTATTTCCTCCTCGAGTGTGAGCTTCATATTCTCACTAATACTAATCATCTCTGCACACATTTATCAGGTTCTATAGTTTGGATTGTTATGAACTAACAATGAGCAATACATTTGTTACAGTATTTATTAATCTTTGTGTGACAATCAGCGGCTGGAGTGCCCGCGTGAGCCACTGGGGGGCACATTCTTTCTCTAGTTTTCATTCCTTCTTATGGTTTTACTTGGACTGATTATGCTTTGTCTTTCACCTGTTTTTGATTATGCTTGTTAGCTTCTCTGATTTAAGCCTTGGTTTTCCTTTGTCTCTTTGCTAAGTGTTGTTAGACTGTCACGCTGCAAGTCTGAGCTATTTCGTTGTATCCTGTTTTAGTCTGAGTTTCCCTGTTTCCTGGACACCTTGCCTGTATCTAGTTTACCCGTTTGCCTTGCCCCTGTATTGTACTTCTGCTATATTGGACTGCTTACCTGGACTCTGACCCTCTGCCTGTTTATTCGTTGTGTTACCTGGATCATCCTTTATTAAAGCCTGCATTTAGATCTCTGTCTGTGTCCACATGCAGTTTCATGACACTTTGTTAGTGTTCGTCAATAAAAATACAGCTGTTCATTGTTTGTTCATGTTAGTTCACAGTGAATTAACTAAAGTTAACAAATACAACATTTTATTTTAATAACGTATTAGTAAATGTTGAAATTAATATTAACTAAGATTAATAAATGCTGAAGAAGTATTGTTCATTCTTATAGTTCATGTTAAGGTAGTTAACTATGTTAATAATGAACCTTATTGTAAAGTGTTACTGTCTAGTTAATTTTCCAAGTACATTTGTTACTAAGCGTTAAAATTCAAAATTGTTAATCTCTAAAAACAACAATAATATTGAAAAATTGAAAACCACTTCACCTGTACAACCGTAAAAACATTTACTGTGTCAGTGAGTAACATCACATACTCATTAATAAAATATTAAGTTAAGCTATTTTAACGATCTGAAACGCAAGTGTCAAAGCGCAAAGCGCAAGTAACTTTGTGGGCAGGTCTTGGGCGCTGTTGCTATTTTCCCGGCGGGATAAATGACTCTTGCGCCCGGTGCAAATCTAAAATTAGTTGGTCTGAGAAGTAGCTTCATTATTCATAGGTGTGGTTTGGGCGTAACGTGAAATAAACCAATCAGAGCGTCCTCTCACATTCCCTTTAAGAGCAGGCGCGCTTGTTCCAACGCGGATTGCTATTATAACGGCAGATTTGCCAGCGCACACCAGGAGCGGTTCACAGCCGAGGAGACCGACGTTCTCGTCAGGGCCGTAAAACACAGAGAAGTGACATTGGGGATGATGGGAGAAACTCACCCAAATTAGCTTCGGTTAAACAGGCGTATAATTTGGGTAAATGTGTAGCCTAATCTAGTTTTTTTTCTTTTTTTTTCTAGATAGATTTTTTTCACATCTTCACGGACATAACAATGATTTCCCTCGTGTGTTAATATTTTTCCTTGTAATAATGTATGATTTGCAAAAATGAAAACTGCTGCGTCTGTTTATATTAGAGAATCAAAGTGTATGCGCGTTAACACGCTAGATAATGGCCAAGCACGCGCCCTTAAAATACCATATGACTAACGCGCAACGCGCCACTGTCTTTAGACTAGGTTTTTCCTGGTCAGTGGCGCAATTGCTTTCTAAAACTGGAAAATAGCACCAGGGAACTTTTGCGTCGGAACACGCCTCCTCTTTTTGCCCGAACCGCCCCCCGCGAGCGCAAGTTCATTCCCTAATTTATCGACGTGCGTCTGTGGAGGGAAAAGTCCGCTGTACGCGGATGCAAAATAGGAATGATACATGCGTCGGTGTACAAAGTCAATTGGGCTGGGTGCAAGATAGGGCCCAATATGTGTTGTCAGTTATGGCCTCAATCAGTGCAGGTGTGATGCACACGCAATTATTTAATGCGTTATTTAATACTCTGTCTACCCTATAATGTGCACAATTGTTTTGATAATTGTACAATCCAAAACAATTATGTTGCATAACTCTGGGATTTATTTATTTGTCGGTTTGTTTGTTTATTTATTTTGTGTGTGTGTGTGTGTGTGTGTGTGTGTAATAAAATGGCATGCAAATCATTATGCAGAAATAAATGTAAAAATATATTGTGCAAGAGTGACTTATAATAACACTGATGCACACTCTTCAAACAAAGGAATGCTGGATCTGTATACTGTGCCAATTCCAAGAAGTAATGTAAGTCTGTGGTTTTGTCACTCAAAACACATATACTAAACCCACTGCAGTGTTCCTATACACAGCAAGGTGCAATATGTGCTTTGCAATCCTCCCATCAAGGCAAATGAATACAGTAAAGGTTGGATGCTGGATGTTGCATAATGATTTCTCAAGTAAATGTCAGCCCTGTCTTCTGGTATTTATTTGCATCTTTTTTAAATAATGTTACACTTGAATTAAACATGTAAAAACTTCAGGTGTGTTGTGACTGAATATTTACATTTTCTTAGCAGAGTTCATTGTCCTTTTCCAAAGTCCAGAGTTTTTTGTTGCATATTTTCAAATCAATTTGCAATCATCACACTCAATATAAATCTGAAATGTAATGTACATTTTTATTTTCCCCATACTTTATGGACTTAATATGACATGTCTTATTATACTGCTGCAACCAGTTAGTTATGGTGTGCCATGAATGTTCATTAAATTGCTGTGAAGGCAGCTATTTTCGGTTATTCATGCATTTGTATCATCACACATTGATTACTGTAATTTTTCGTATCTCACAGGGTCAATTATCTCGTCTACAATTAGTGCAAAATGCTGTGGCCAGACTTTCGACTCGTAGAAAGAGAGATAGCATTACTCCAGTTTTGGTTTCTTTACATTGGCTGCCGGTAAAATTCAGAATTGAGTTTAAAGTTTTGTTGATGTTTTTTAAAGCGTTGTATGGTATTGGCCAAAAATATACTGTTGACCTTTTGATACCTTATCAAAACACCAGAAATATGAGATCTTCAAAATCAAAGGGTGATAGGACTTTCTCTGTGGCAGCCCCACACTTATGAAACCCTTTTTGCATATTAAATCTTCCCCATCTGTGGATTCTTTTAAGTCTGAAGTCGTATCTTTTTAGTATGGCCTTTAGAACTGATTGAGTAAACGGGTTTTCATTTTGTGTGTGTGACTGTGTGTTGCTTTTTTTGTATTATCTATGCTGGCAAGCACTTTGGTCAACAGCAGTAGTTTTAAATGTGCTATAGAAATAAAATGTGTATTGCGATGTTGTATAATCAGCTGAAAAATACCCCAAACCCATTTAAAACGTTCACAAACGTTCTTCCAGTAACCTTATTGTTTGATATCTGTCTTTAATAACTTTGATATCTGTCCTTATCTGTTATTTGTCTTTAATAACATTATCAAAACATCATTAGCACAAACATATTAATTATACATCATTCATGTATTGTTTTCCTGCAACATTTTGGATGCTATTTAATGTCTTCTAAACGTTACTACTTTTCTTTAGATGGTTCAGAGAACATTCAAAAAGTAACGTTCCCATAGAACTTGCAAAATGATAAAATATAGAACATTCTCTTAATGTTTTTTCTAAAGCTCAAACCAAGAAAAAAATGTTGGTCGTTATAAATGTTCTGAAAACATTCAGACGGAACATTTTCATAACTTCATGGGAACGTTAGAAAAACATTATTAGAACATATTTTTGATAGCAGGGTAAGACCGGAAAACAGCGTGAACTTGTTAAAGATGTAACTGGGGGAAAAAACAAGTCTTTCATGTGAGGTTTATTTTCCATGATGAAGTGATGCTGCGGAGGTGTTCATTTGAATGTGTTTTGAATGAATTCACATTTTGACTAGGTACTGGAGGATCAGTGGATATTAGCAAAGGAAACTCGGAAAGGTTTGTGCACTCCCATGCAAGAACCACTAGAAATTATTCAGAGACATTCCTCTCCAAGCAATTCATCAAAGAAGAAATGGAAAACCTTTTTCTGTTTTTTCTTCTGATTATCCATGGTGGATCCTCAACAATCGGAGTGCATATCCATGTGAGCGAACACAAAAACTGGAGTGATGCACAGTCTTATTGCAGGCAGAATTACATAGACCTTTCCACCGTCTCAAGTACTGAAGAAAACAAGCTTCTCCGAGGAATGTTGGAGGGAAAGCATGCTTGGATTGGGATGTACAGGAACCATTCAAACATGGGCCAGTTTATATGGTCTGATGGAGACTTACATACAAACTTCTACAATTGGAAGTCAAATCAACCTGATAATAAAAACGGTGTTCAAGACTGTGTAGAAGTTGATGGAGATGGATGGGCTGATTATAATTGTGAAGTTGTACTGCCATTCTTTTGCTCTTCAATAACTTTGGAGAGAGATAATAAGACATGGGAGGAAGCTATGGAGCACTGCAGAGATCACTACACTGAATTGGCCAGTCTGACCTCTAATAAGCAACTGCAACAGGCTGAAAAAAATCTAAGTGGAGAAACAAGTGTCTGGGTGGGTCTGCGCTTTGTCGCTGGACAATGGTACTGGTTGAACACACAGCCTGTTGGGAACGACGTGTCACTGCCATGGTGCCCAGCTGTACCTTATGGTTGTGCAGCCCGCAATATAAAGACTAAGAAGTGGGAGAACAGAGACTGCAACGATAAGCTCAGCTTCCTCTGTTCCTAGATTTGAGGATGAGTGATAGAGGTACACATACAATTTTTTTCAATATTTTTTATATCAATATATCAATAAATGTAAATTAGTGCAATTATAAGTGCAACACATTTAATACGATTCTGTTTCATCTGAGAATTTACCAATTATGTGAAAAGTTAACGACCCAAAATAGGATTTTACCTTCTTTCCAAATGTTTTGCAACTATGAATGTTGTTTATTAAAGAAACAGTGTGAATTGACACCGGAGTAAATACAGAACTTACTCTATTTCTTTTTTGTACAGTACTGGCCAAAAGTGATTTGTGGCTTAGGAAAACGGACATCTTTACCTTATTCAAATACTATTAAAAAATGCATTGCATAGTTGTGCTTGGAGTCAGTTTTATTTGTGATAATGCAATGAAAAGCAAATAATTTTTGGCCAAGCTACCATAGGAAGAGATCATTAACACATGCAAAAATGATTAAATGTTAATAACTGATTATGTTGTATGCTTTTCCTTGTGAGCTTTTTGTTTTTCTATGGACTTTTTTTGCATATAAAACCTGTAGCTAGTTTTACTTTTTTTTGCCAAATCATTTTGTCAGATAAATACCTTAACCAAGTTATTTTGTTCTTCCCGCATAATTAAAATATTTGAGAAAAAAAAATATTTTCCTCATATTTTGATGGTTTAATCAAACTTGTATTATCATTTAAAACTAATTTCACCTCCGGACATCACTTTTAGCCAATTTAGTATTTTAGTGTAACATGAGTTATGAATGCTTCAGATATTTTTTTGTCCTTTTACAGATTCCTAGGACTCTCCTGCATCCAGAAGATCCAGAATGTTTCTGTTGCAGCACATTTTTATCTTCTTACTGTAGAATGATGTAATAATTTTGGTTGCCAAGACTGGTTAGAGAGATCTTTAAAACCTTTTTTCCAAGTCTCCATATGTACCATAACTGTGAAAAAAACTAAAATATGAATAATTCAAATAATCAGTAGTGAAATATATTAATTAAACACATTTTATTTTTTATTTACGGTTTAAAATTTGTAGTAATTTTTATTTCTTTTTTTTAAGAAAATACAATTTCAGTCTCTATACTTTAAAATTGTATGTTTTATTCAATGTGTACTTGCCATTTATTTGTAATTAACTGTGAAATTATGCTATGCACCATTGCCAGTTTAAAACTGCAGGTGGAGAGTTTGTAGTTTCTTAATTATTATGACAATTTTCTGTTTTTAAAGATCTGCAATATAGCTTTAAAATTGTAATATTTGATTTGAAAATTACATATTCTTTACATGTTTCAAGAATACATATATTTTAATGATTTTACTGCATTTTGTTTTAACTAAACATATACAGATACAATCTTACTTTTAGCAAGGACACAAACTGTCCCTCATCCTCAGTGCTATATTTGATCAATTGTACAATTGTGTAACCATATACATTCATTTAGCCTACATATGTGTGGCCATATAACGTATCATGCAAGGCAAAACGTATTTTACAAAATATCATCTCTCCTGACAACCAACTATTTAGTGACCATAACTGCGACCATAGCTGTAAAAAAGCGTAATGCTTGCTAATGATGTGGTATGCATGCAGGGAAGAGGACAAGAGGCTGTTTTTTTTTAACCGGATGTCAATGGAGGAGAGGCTTCACTTCACTGAATAAACTGCTTTTCTGAAGAAATAGCTTATGAATCGACAGCCCATCGGCTAATCTTTAATATGTTCGCTCTTAAACATTAGTTTTGGATTGATCTATTTTTAGAGTTTACACAGGAAAAAAAAATGCTGTTTTATAAGAGAAATCACAGACAATTGTGCAACAGGTAGCCTATGTTTCAGTTTACGACACTTCTCATTAATTTCAATGAAATCCACAAGCACACAACTCTGAATGAAATTCAGTGATGTCAAGGCTGTAATGTAATTGGTAATCAAGGCACACCTGATCCAAGTTTCCGTTAAGTATTTTCCAATGGTAGCACAATATTATATTCCTACCCGGAGGCTGCAGTTTCAGGACCACAGTTCTAGGACCCTAGTTTTTTATTAAACTTGTGTGCGAGGCTTTCGGTGTCAGCAGTCTCCACTCTCCAGTTATTATTTAGCTGTGCAAAAACAGTTCATTGTGATGATGGATGTTGTTAACTGGTAATTTATGTTGAATTATTCGTATACTTATTACAATTTTTTAAATTTATGAACATACTAATAAAAACATTGGTTTGTAGAGCATTTTTTTTTACCGTTTACTGCACTTAAACAGTAAATTGGGTTAAGTGTCACACATCAGAGTTGAAGCACTGCGATAATGAATCGAGAGCAAACAGACATAGAAAATAGTCCTTCTTTCCAAGAAAATGGAATTTAAAACCAAAACATAGCGACTCATAGGCCTATTTCGACAGCAGCCATATCACCCTGTAGCCCAAGACCGGTTGCCCACTGAAGCTAAGCAGGGCTGAGCCTGGTCAGTACCTGGACGGGAGACCTAGAAAACCAGCTTGCTGCTGGACGAGGTGTTAGTGAGGCCAGCAGGGGGTGCTCACCTTGTGGTCTGTGTGGGTTCTAACGCCCCAGTATAGTGATGGGGACACTATACTGTCAAAGAGCACCGTCCTTCGGATGAGACGTTAAACCGAGGTCCTGACTCTCTGTGATCCTGACCACATTCCACACATTGGCCCTTACCAATCATGGCCTCCTAATAATCCATTGAATTGGCTCTATCACTCTCTCTCCTCTCCACCTATAGCTGATGGTGGTTGAGGAGAGATCTCCTGTGTAGATTTAAAAATCTTGCTTCCCCTTGTTAATTAATTTCATGGAAACAGACACCAGTGATTTTGCCAAGATATCTTCAAGATATCTTATTTATTTTACCATTTTATATAAGACATAGGGAGAGAGCAACAATGGACCAGCAAAGATCTTCATGCATCTCAGTCATTTCTCTCTCTTCCTTATGTCTTAAGGAATAAATAAATAAGATATCTTGGCAAAATCACTGGTGTCTGTTTCCATGAAATTAATTAACAAGGGGAAGCAAGATTTTTAAATCTACAATTTGGCGTCACGGACAACAGGATCACATCTTCAGGCGTTTGTCTCAATCATTTCAGGTAAGACCTTATTTCATTCTAAAATAATTCTAAGTCTGCCTGACGATGAGACATTGACTGAAACTGCTTAAAAGAACGGTGTTATTTAAAGTACCAGTTGTGTTGCAAATTAATATATGTCAGATATAGTAAAAAAAAAATAAAACATTTGGAATTTAATAATTCAATTTAATTGGGCTTATTTAAGTTCCTCTGATCAGTAAACCTCTAAGAATATTTGAAATGCTGGGATGGAGATGGATCTTTTTTTAGAAAGAAGACCATTTAGTTGAATATTTAAAATTAGCTGTAAGGCGATTTAGCAATTAGCTTGTTTTGACTGGCAAGTCGAACTCTTCATACAGGATCTATTAAATATAAACTGGGAGAGATTTAAATTAATTCCATCAGTGGAAGATGCATGGAACTTTTTTTATACCGAGTTACACTGTATAAACACCTCTGGGTGAAGTCTCCATTCCCGGGCCTCAGCCCCTGCCTCGACAGGATGTCTGCTCCCTGATTCTGAACACTCGGGACATATATTGCTCTAATAGATAATAATTTCCCCTGGGACCATAGATTAATCTGATGCGCCCGTCTGGATAGAGGGCGCGATCTGAGTCCCCCTTGTCGGTTCAGATAAATTGATGTCTGGGAGGAAGCTCCTCAGAGCCCTGAACACAGCCAACATCTCTAGGCAAAATATATGCCAAAAATGTTGATGGTTCTGCCACAGACCCCTGGCAAAGCGGCCATCCATGACCCGGATGGACGCGGGAGACATATGTGCCCACATCGTATCTGAGTTCCATACCACGCCCAGAAACTTAGTTTTCTGAGCTGGTACCAACACGCTTTTCTTCGTGTTGAGTCTCACCCCTAAGCTCGGAATACGGCCAAGGACGACATCTCGATGCCGAACTGCCATTGCTCGAGACTGAGCCAGAATGGGCCAGTCGTCGATTAAATTAAGTGTAAGGATGGCCTGAAGCCTCAGTAGGACCAGAGCTGTATCCATACACTTAGAGCTTTTGCGAGGGGAGAGTGCTAGGCCAAACGGAAGAACCCGAATTTGTTACGCTTCGCCCCCGAAAGCGAACCTCAGGAACCTAGAAGGGTCTAATTTTTATTTCAGGTAGAACCTCTTTCCTGAAGCCCTTTTGCCTGAAGGACGGCCCTCAGGTCATCCTTCTGATCAAAAGAGCGAGATAGATTTATCTGTTGCCAAACTCCCTAGGGAGGGGCTCAAGAGGAAGGAGTGGGGTTTATCCCATGACTTAGATAACTCATTATGCAAGTCAGGAAAAATAAATAAATAAATAAAAATGGTAAGCTCTGGCGCTGATGTTGTGATTGTTGCTGCAGGAAGTGCTCATATCCTTTCTTAGTTATTTATTAACCCTCTGGGGACGAATTGGGCGGTACCGCCCAAAATGGCATACTTTTACAAATGTGCAATTATCTTCAAAACTATTAATGATAGAGAGGTGCGGTCTTTTTTGCCGTCTTCCTCAGATTCCGCTGAAAACAGTGATGTCCCGTTTGTATTATACACACTTCGCTGTTGCGCAATACCACTGCATAAAAAGGCCAATGAAATCGATGTTGTTAGGCTCTCATTTCTCAGTTCTCATTTAGTTCGAAGCAGACGCTTTTTCACGCCTGGGACTGTTTGTAAAAAAAGTTCCTTATTTCATTGTTCTTAACAAATTTGATTAAACAATTACAAATGGCTGTCAAGCAAAGGGTTTGACAAATATTTTTTTGGTTCAAAAACTGTTCACTATTGTTGTGTGAGGTGTGATTTTCAGTAATAAATGACAAAAATCTAATTTTCGTTTTTGAAATTCTCTCGATTATTGTACATTTTTCACTCATACTTCCTTTATAAACACATAACATGCATGATTATGTTAGCTTAGGGTCTTCTGAATCCATATATACCAAACACATGGTGTTCCATCTCCATTACATATGGTTTATAAGCCCAAATGTAAAAATAGAGAAAACGGACTGTGGTGGCGATTTTATGATATTCACTGATCTTTACTAAAATATAGATGATTCAAAGAATGTCACATGTGTGACTCTCACTTGTTAGTGTGAGAAGATTCTTTTTATGTACCTGGGAAGGAAGAAGGGAGAGACACTCCAGAGAACAGACGAACAAGGACCTCTGACCTAGATGTCAGAAGGCCATTTGATGCAGGGGGGGCTTAGTGA
Source organism: Phoxinus dragarum (assembly GCA_033366665.1). Lineage (NCBI taxonomy): Eukaryota > Metazoa > Chordata > Actinopteri > Cypriniformes > Leuciscidae > Phoxinus > Phoxinus dragarum. Next base: position 65,323 of record JARPMJ010000856.1, on the reverse strand, counting down.
CGAATCTAAACTAGTGTTATGGCTTCCTTGTCTATGGAAAATTACTGAATGGAAGACTACTGGGAGGAAGGCTCTGGCAAGAAGACCTTGGGAGAGCTAGGAGATAAAAGCTGGTTCAGTCTGTCTGGGGGTGTGTCACTCTTCTGCACAGGGTAACAACTGTGTATTAGACTGCTCCTATTCTTGCAAGAATAAATACTTCTATTTTATAATTTGACTCTGAGTCTCCCTTACGCAGTGATGTTTGTTTGATGAATTTTTGCCACAACAATTTGGTGTCAGAATAGTGGGATTCCTTGGACGTGCCTCCTGGACCTGAGATCGGACGGTGTTTGGCCACCTGGACTGAGTAAGTTCCAGCTCTACCTCGTAAACTTGAGAGAGATGGGGCCGACCGATTTCAGAGCCAGGAGAATCGGACACTGGAATCAAAAGAACTCAGGTGGCTCCGAACAACATATCTCTGGGTAAGGTATAATTAAATTAAGTTTAATTGGGGGAAGAGTGAAATTGAACCATATTGGCTGAGAACTGTTTTCTGTGGTACGTAATCTGAAATTAATTGAGATCTACGTACAGATCAAGATATTTCAAACAGATACGAGGAAAATAATCTGAAATTAATTGAGGTCTGTGACAGAACAAGATATTTCAAGCAGATAAATAATCTGGAATTAATTGAGAACTGTGACAGACCAAGACATTTCACACAGATAGGTACCTGAAAATTAATTGTTCCACCACGGAGCAAGTTATTTTTGGGTGCTGAAGCTAATTAGGGGGAGCCAAGAAAGTCGTAACAGATTTTTTTTGGTAAACCGTAATTAGGAGGACACTAATAGTGTAACCCGTCCGATTTGGGTTAAAAGAAAGATCGGGTTTGTCGGGGACGCCTGACAAATAAAGAGAACGAGCGTAAAAGAGAAATCCACAGAGAACAGATAAGCGGCCAATATGGGGAAGTCTCAAAAGCAAGCTTGCGAAATTTTGGTATACCGGTGTTTTGTCAAATGAGATAAAATTAAGGGCAGAAATGTATGATATTGAGCGCCACAAGATTAAAGATGGTGCGGGAATCAGTTGAACAGGGCAGTGAGAAACAGAAAGGTTGTTCTGTCTGCCTTCAACGTGTGTAAAAGTGTGAAAAAAAAAAACAATGTAAGATTGAATATAACTGATAAAAGGGTTTATTTTTTTATTTTTCATCCATTAGATGGATGCATGACATTAGATGTCAGAAGATTTAGTTTGTAACAAAAGTTGAAGTAGCAAGCAGCAATAAGACTGTCTTTGTGAATTGTGATTGAGATATGAGTAATATGATATTTTGGTTTCTGTAAAAACAGTAGAGATAAGTGGGACTGAGACAGTAATGATAATACTTGTTGAATCTGCAGACTAACCATTTTGAGAAGAAAACAACTGTAGAAAATGTATGTTATGAAAATAACATTTCTGATAAAATTTATGGAACTATATATGAACGGCTGTTAAGTCAGATTAAGAAATGGTATGAAAAGTGAGGTTCAGATTAAAAATAATAATAAGGTATTGAGTATGATTAACAGGGATTAACATGATATAAAGATAATGAATGTTTCATTAAGCAAAATGGGGAACAATTCTATATTTTAGTGGTAAAATAATGAGTGAAATTGTTTATTTTTGGTTTGACAACCATTATCTTTTGAACCTAAAGACTCCAGGTATGCTGGGAGTACAGCAACAGCGCGTGCTTATTCAGCCCGGCTTCCGGATGTTAAATGTGTACTTGCTATTGTAATCAGTGTTGGTGATAATACAGAATTAGAGAGATGTAAAGACAGATTTTGGAATTCAATAATGTAAAATGTCGGATATTTTGTTTGATATTAAGTCATTGAGGGAAAAAAAGACATTGTCTGTTTTATAAAGGAAATTATGGGTCGGGGATAATTTCCCTGGACAAGTTAAAGTTTGAACAGAAACTTGTGAAAACAACTTAGAAACAATTTATGTATTTCCGTGCAGTTTATGAAAATGAATGTTCTGCCAATAATGATGAAGATTATGATTTGGCTAGTGATTGAGTCCGCCACTGGTGGACTGTTAAAAGAATAGAGAGAACAGCTTATCAGCTGATCGGGACACTTCAAGGGTGTGCCGTAAGTTGGAGCTGTTTTGAAAGCTCACAGAGAGATCAAGTGTGCAGTAGGCAAGGGGACAGAGAATGCTTTAATTGTGTAAAAGAAAGTTGATGGAATGTGAAAGTGACGTGTATTAATGTGGGTTTGAAAGAACAGGATTTGAAGACGATATTAAAGTTTTCGTCTGAGAAAGAACTAAGAATGTGAATGCAGTGCTAAAGAAAGTAAAAAATGCTAAGTAAATGAAAAGAAAGTTGAAAAGAAAGTTGATAGATGGAAGTCGTAAGTAGATTGAAAGAGAAAAGAAAGTTGAAAGATTGAAGTCGGAAGGAAATCGTTTTAAAAGGAAAAAGAACTAAACTACCAGTAGATGTAAAATTACAGTAAATGAAAAATATTTGTAAAATACTGGTAACTAAAAAGATGATTGTCTTTTAATGAAACGCTTTAAAAAAAAAAAAAAAATTGCAGATTGTAATTGAGAATCTGACAAAAAGAAATTTGAGATTTTATAATGAAACGTTATTGAGAAATAGAATAACTATTTGTATTTAAGATCAAATAAGCAGAAGCAGTAGCACTGGGTTTTAGAGTTACTAAATGTAAAAATGTGTAGAAAGGGATCTGTTTAAACAAACAGCTTGGTAGTGGTGACCATGAAAGAGCTAGAAGCTGATGATTTGGTTTCAAAAGATAAGCTTTGGAACTTGGCTGAAACTGCCAGTGTGGCAGACTCATATGAGTGGAAAATTTTTAATGTCTAAATTCCCTGATGTATGGGCAAAAGACAACTTTAAAATTATTTTGATATTGAAAACGTATGTAATTTCTGGCAAAGGTGCCTTAAGCTGGACCAGAATAAAAAAAAAATAAAGTAGAGAATGTTTAGGGATGAGAAACAGTGTACCACTCCTGAAGGCCTCAGAAGTCTCTCTCTCTCATTCAATGGCAGAAGGCTGTTATTTTAGCCTGTCATGACAATAAGCTATTTATAGTAAAGCACAGTGTTTCAGTTGAAAATTATAGCATAATGAGATGTTAAAAGAAATCATGTTAAAGGAAATCATTGCCATTCAGAGGGCAATTTGTACTTAAATATTTTAGATGGTAAAACTGAATGACTTTAAAGTAGACCTGAATTGAGAAGTGACATTTTTGTACTTGTTATTTTAGGACCAGTAACGTCTTTGTCTGATCTTAGCCTTCACCATGACACAGGACCTATGACCATGGCTATAGATGTACACTGAATAGACGGATGTGAATAAAGTTCACTGAGATTTTGTTGATTCGGACAGGTCTAACAGATTTGAGTGATTAAATACTGTTGTTATTAACCTGTCTCCCTTAACACTAGAGGCAGTCCAGATGGAGGTGACTGTTGAATGTGCCTTTCATAAGCTCCAGAAAACAGCTGAGTTCTGTTGAAGAAACTGATTGTGTGATGCGAGCGGGTCACCAGTGGGTATGTGACTACTCAAAGACGGGATGATTTTCCTGGCCAGGAGACAGCCTAACGCAGGGGGTCCCGGACACTGTGCATCTCCGGATGGAGGTGTTAATATGTGAGAAAGGTATGAGAGTTGAGCGCTGACTACTAGAGGCCAACTGGGGTCAGCAGAGCATTGTGGGGTCAGCAGAGCATTGTTTGACCGAGAAAATGTGAGTTCCTCTATACCACTCACCAGAGAAAACCCCCCCTCGCAATTCACTGTATGGCTTGTTTTCAATTGTGACAAGTCTGATGGAAATTATAGATAAAGAGCTGATGGGAAATGTGCTTTCAAGAGCCAGCTGAGACCATCGAGCTGATTGTCATTATTTGTTGGGGAGACAGTAACATAACTTATTAATTTATATCAGGAACATGATGGTTGCCTTATGGGCAAGGAAAATTAAAGAAGTGTTGATTTTGAACTAATATGTCTATAAGATGGTTTTGACTCCTGAAGGTTAGACATGGTGATAGCTAAAGATTAAGGCAGTTTTTGTAAGAGTTTGGATAACAAAGGTTAGGTGAATTGAGAATGTATACAAGTATTCAAACTAAAGACAACTTTAGAAATGCTCATAGCATAATGTATTTTATGTTCTAATTTGAGTTAAACATTTGTATATTAACATTTGTGAACTATTAAGGGTTCTAGACTATGATTAATTAAGTTTCAGTCTTGGGAGGCTGTTAAAAAAGATTATTTGTGTGAAAGAGAGACTGCTGAGTGGAGGAAGGGATTTGGTACTCTGTCTATCTTTCTGTTATCAGGCCTGGTAAGGCAAGCTTAAACGAAATAATGATAATAAACCAAAACAACCCAGTTGACTTTTCTAAAGACAAATGAATAATGAACAGATAGAATTTGAAACGGTTTGAAAGGCCATGTAAAATTATATAAAAGCTACAGAAAAATGTGAAGTTTAAATCTTATTTAAACCTTAAATATTATACTTTTAGAGTTAATATAAAACATTAAAAAAAGCGAACATTGTAAATGAGCAGTTAACATGCTGTATGCGTGTCTAGCATGAGTGTGTGTGATGGTGACAGCACTTTGTCTTGTAGGTGTTAAGTGTAGGGCAGCTATTCCGCCTGAATAGTGTGTATATGTCATGATTCTGCCTTCTAGTTCTTGTCTTTCTTTAAGTCTTGAGGCAGGATCATGACAGACCCATGTTTTATGTGCAAACACATGGCCTTGTTGGGCCATGTGCTTGTGTTGTCTCGTCTTCTAGCCCCGCCCTCCTTGTTCTCCTCGTTAGTCATTATTGCTTTACCTGTGTCACCTGTTACGTTATCATTAGTCTCGTCATTATTGCTTTACCTGTGTCACCTGTTTTGTTATCATTAGTCTCCCTATTTATTCCCCTTGTGTTTGCTGTCCTGTGTCGGTTCATTGTTAATCCTTGTCAAACCTATGTCAGTCCGTGAGTATCTTGTCAAGAGCTGTTGTTCTGTTACGCTATTACCAGTATTAGTTATTTGTTTCTTGTAGTTATCTGTCTGAGTCTAGTTAGTCTCCATTGTCCTGTCTATAGTCTTGTTTTGCCCCCTCGTGGGTTTTGTTTTCTCTGTTTTGTCAACAATAAATTGTGTTAGTGCATTCTGTCTGCGATTGGGTTCGTTCCACCTTCATCCTCATAACAGTATATTGTGTCTTTAACTTCTGGATCAGTTTAGGTATTTATGTAAATTGGAATTGTGGAGTTGTACAGTATATCGTCGTCTATCGTGGGTTATAGATTTGACGGCAACAACAAAGTGAGACATTGGCCAAGTCAATATCAAATTATGCAGAGAGCCATTTATGATTATTGTAAACAGGAGGAGAATGTTTTTGTTGACTGACATTGACCAAGTCTGTACAGCACGAACTGACCTGATAAAAGAAACTATTGATGACTTTAAAAATGGTTGCGAGACAAAACAACAAGCCTGAAAAGCAGGATACGTGGTTAGACTGAGGGCCGTTGCCCTTCAAATTCTTCGATAAGAAAATAAAATTGTGGCTTTAAGTGAAGAATGTAATATTTTTGTTTCAGAGGGTGATGTTTTCAGAGAAAGATGTCTGGAGGAAGTTTGTCTGAGGGACAACGTTTGGGTTGATGTTGATGGCAGGCTTTATCGAGAACATTATGTTAGATGTTATGTTAAATTGATGCTTGAGTTGTGTCGCGCATCAAGAGGGAGATGGTATAACAATTGCCAAATATGGTTTATTAAGGGGTTCACATTTGCTGAATAAATGTTGGGAGAACACTAGGGGTAATTGGGTAAAAGCCCTGGAAGAAGCCATTTTTCTGCCTAACAAAATTGCTGTCTGGATTGTTTCAACAGGACGTTTCCAAGGGCATCGAAGGCCGTGGCAGCATAGTAGACAAAAGAGAATACGTACTTTACTATCTGATAATAACCTCGAAATTTGTTTTTCTTTACAGAGAGCATGCAGAATTGGGAGACAGGGCAAAATGTGTTGAATAATGGCTATGGATGAATTTTGCTAACTGTCCTGGCCTGATTGTTATTATTGTGGCAGAAAGGTGCTACACCTTGTACAGAGCATAACCTAAAATTTTCCTTTTGCAGAATGTCAGGATGGATTGCATCAAGCTGAACTGATTCTGTTTTCCAAATGTATGAATATTGACTTGTTAACGTGGATATGTGTTTTTCAGGGGGAAAGGACTCTGACTCTAAGCAAGAAATGTCTAATGATAATATGTTTCAGTTTGTAAACAGATGGTGAAAATTCCACAGGTCACACCAAAAGGGACGAGGGAAAGACAAGCAGTCACTAACAAAATACTTAAAGTCTCCATTCACAGGTGACAGCAAGCAGGAAGTGGTTCATTCCAGTGGGGGTGCGGTGGTGATCTCAGGAGTCCATGGGGCGAACGAGATGATCAACATGCCTGGAGGATGTGGACCAACTAATGAATTAAGAATGTGGTTTTGTGATGATTTTGAGGATTTTATTTGATTATATCGAAATAGGGCTTAGTATTGATATTGGTATATGACAAATGATTTGATTGGTTACTGATTAATTAGAAAATATTTAAGGCAAATGTTTTCAGGAAGAGAAGATCCATTAATTAATGTAAATTATAGGGATTATTATTGAAGCTGATTACGTAGAACCACTGCCTGATTGATTTAAAAGTAAAAGAACAAAATATGGTTAGGGGTGAATATGAGAAAACTGGAATGTCTGTTCAATTGAAAATGACAGTCTATCTGAATGATGATGATGATGAACAAAATTATGTAGATGATTCAAGTAGAGATTACAGTTAAATGTGTTGATGTTTTCTTTTTCTTTCTGAGAACGATTGATATGTAAAGGAGGTTTTTAATTTTTAAAATTTTTAATGCTTTTACCATTTGCATTTTATTGCATTGTTTGTTTTCCTACTGTGCTATAACTATTTATTCCTTACTAGTGTGACTGAGGGTTCGAAGTTTCGAGAGCGCGAAAACAGAGATTTTCCGTTCAGCCCTTCATCCTAAACTTTTCCTTCACAGGTTCAAGGAGAGTGATTTTTTATGATGTGATGTAATGACTTGAACTTGCATTTATTATTACTATTATTATTACTATTATTACAAATGTTTGATTTATCAAAGATCAGAGAATGATAAACAGAGGAGTTGTGGTGGCGATTTTATGATATTCACTGATCTTTAGTAAAATATAGATGATTCAAAGAATGTCACATGTGTGACTCTCACTTGTTAGTGTGAGAAGATTCTTTTTATGTACCTGGGAAGGCAGAAGGGAGAGGCACTCCAGAGAACAGACGAACAAGGACCTCTGACCTAGATGTCAGAAGGCCATTTGATGCAGGGGGGGCTTAGTGACGAATCTAAACTAGTGTTATGGCTTCCTTGTCAAAGGAAAATTACTGAATGGAAGACTACTGGGAGGAAGGCTCTGGCAAGAAGACCTTGGGAGAGCTAGGAGATAAAAGCTGGTTCAGTCTGTCTGGGGGTGTGTCACTCTTCTGCACAGGGTAACAACTGTGTATTAGACTGCTCCTATTCTTGCAAGAATAAATACTTCTATTTTATAATTTGACTCTGAGTCTCCCTTACGCAGTGATGTTTGTTTGATGAATTTTTGCCACAACAGGACCAAAAAGGGCTTAGTCCCCAGAGGGTTTAGCGCTTCCTGTCTAACATGTGGCCAGTTGATTTTTCATCTGGCCACAGCACAACACGCTATTAAGCCTCGATGTTGCAGATTTTTTATTTTAAACATCGGGTGCTTGTCACGGGCAGATTATGGGATTTGGTGCCACATAATGATAAAAACCTTGCTAAATATCGTGAGGACATCTACGGTGGATGTAACTTTTACCATCAATGTTACAAAAGCAGAGTAATTTGGCCTGTGAAAGATGTGGGGTATTCTGGTAGAGCTCAAAGACGAGACATTTGTTCAAAAGAACAATTTGAAGTTGTGGGGTTAGACCTCATAAAGTCTACTAATGTGGAAATTAATTTGATTTTGAATCGTACTCACATGCTTACAATATGGGACTCATTGGCCCAAGGGTGTATTTATCCCATAGTGTTGCCATGTGAAGGGTTTCTGAGGGATACTTCCTCTGGGACAACAAGATTCAAGGGAAATTACTTACGAGTATGGCATTCAGAAGATGAGAATGAATATTGTGAGACTGAATTAGAAACTGGGGAAATTGGAAGGTGTTTTTATCTTTCTGTGGAAAAGACAAACAAAGCTAAAACATGCCCAAATACAATTATTGCACCAGCTCATGGTATTTTGTTAGCAAAAGAAACCAAAACCTTGATAAATGAAGCCCACGTGGTGCGACAACGCATTAATTATAACTTAAAAATCCCTTCTTAATGTTTTTGATCAGTCTTATTGTGGAAATTTCACACAAAAAAGGAGTTGGTTGGAAAAAGAAGTTAAATATTATACCTCTAGAGATCCTCTGAGTAGTCAAAATCGTAAACCTCGAAGTATATGGGGAGACATAGCGGGGGTATTTGGTTCTGTCAATTCAATTAGTAATACCGCTGAAATTAATCAACTAAGCGAGTACACTCAGTGGGTGGGAACAATGAGTGGGAAAGGACTCACTAAGGCCCTTCAAGATACATTACATATTATAGCAGCGGGTCAGCATCTTAATAATGCTGCAAAGGAATTGGCAGATGCATTAAAAAATCATCTGATTTTGAGACACATCGTGCAGCGTGTTTATTTTTAGCTCAGAATTTAAAGGATCAAATGGTAGAGGACATTCAAGTTATTCAAATGGGTCAAGTTCCTGAGCGAATAGCGGAATCTTTGTTATTCGTTTTTGGTAATCAACTTAATTTGACTTCTGCTAAACATGTCCCATTAGTTAAAATCGGCATTAATGAAAATTCATTGTCAGGGCCTGAAATATTACCTTTGACTATGATATGGCCTCAATTGGGAAGCGCAATATTATGGCAGTTAGGCAATTCCAATCAATGGGTGTTAGACAAGGAAATTCAGTAATTAGATTAGGTAGAAATGGATATTGGGCTGAAGGTGAAACACTGATGATTTCTACCGCAGACTGTTGTGTTGAGGAACATGAGGTGGTAATTTGCTCATGTTCCACAATGTTTAGTCTATCTCTTAATGGTTCTGCAGTTTGGGAGTTCATTTAGATCAAGCCACGGGTGTATGGCAGGTGTCAGAAGCACAGTGGTGCATATTACATGATGGAATAAGTGAAAATATGATATACGGAGGGAAGTTGTGTCCAATTCCTCTTTATCCATTTTGTCTTGAGATTCTCTATCCTCTTCACTTAGGTGGAATTCATGTTCCACATGTGCAATTGTTGCAATTAGAGCCACAATAGTGGAATAATGATTTAGTAGGAGAAATGAATTATGAACTCTTTGAAATGGTTAGAAGAGTTTAAAAGAGTGTTAAAGCAGCTCAAGTAGAGGGAATTCAAGCAATGGGTCATGTTATCATAGCAAATGGAATAGCTAAATTGATGTCTGAGAGAAAATTAACACAAATTCCGGGAAATTTATCATGGTCGGAATGGATAGTTTTGACTATGGTAAGAGGTTTGCTGTTTCTGTTAGCAATACAACTCATAATATGTTTTACTAGAAGGAAGAGAACCAAACCTGTTAAATTTGTTATTACTAACCAAATGGATAGAACAAAGAATGGGACATACGGAGTAAAATAGGAGATTTTACACATGCTACAAAACACAACCTCACAAAAAATGAACACTCGCTTACTGATTTACAACCCCAAGGGATATGATCCTTTGACATCATTGTTTATTTTGGTTGTTGTTTTGGCCGGGAACTTGCGGAGTTAAAATAATTAACGAGTCATGGCACCGGCAGAAGACTTATTAGTTTTTTCTTTCCTTAGATGATTGGGGTACATTTTAAATGCTTACACATAGACGTTAAATGACACATAGTATGTGGGGACATAACATGGGTTGGGGTTCTTTGTTATTCGTTTTCTTTTCTTTTCTTTTCTGTTTCCATTCTTCCGTCCTTTTATGTCTATGTCTTTGTCTGTTATTTCTCCTCCTCACTATCACTTCAATAGGTTGGCCACCTGGGAATGATGGTGTGGAACTGACGGCCGTAGTTCCAGTGGAGGGAGATGAAGACTAAAATTTCATCTTTTAATATAATTTCATTATTTAAGATTATGTATCTATTATTATTCTTTATTAATATTCATAATCAGTTGTATTATCTTATGAAGTTTAAAATGAATGAGTTAGACTATAGACTGCATGTACACATGTGTTTAAGGATCATATTCTAGACACAGACACAGGGAGGGGAGCTGGTAGAGTTATATTTTGCTTAGAGGTATGCAATGTTCACTTAGCAGAGATGTTAAAATTATGATACTTCAAAGTCGTACAGTTCGTATGCTCTTTGCAAGAAAATGAATGTTTCAACTGATGCAAATGTACCATTTGTGTACCACTAATGTACTGTATACACCACTAATACACTGAATAAATAGTTTCTTAAAGGAGAACTCCGGTCAATTTTAACATTGAGCTTAATTTTTAGTAAATTTGGAGTGCTGTCAATACAGAGAACAACGACAAAAATCGGTGTTGCCTACACTGTGTTATCCTATTTTTAAAATTTACGCCCTATTGACTTGAATGGGGCAAGTTTTAAACCTGCTTTTATTTCTCTTATCATCCTTGATGTGTCATACAAGTGCCCAGCCATGTTAGATGATTCCTTCAGAGTGAACACGAGTGAATCTGACTGCAGTAGATATGATCACGCGCGTGAACTCGACAATCGACTACTTTGGACTTCCACCGAAAACAGGAACTAAATACAGGTATTTGCGCTGGCTGATATAACATCATTTTTATTAATATCTTTCACATCTACTGCAGTCAGATTCACTCGTGTTCACTCTGAAGGAATCACTCACATGGCTGGGCACTTGTATGACACATCAAGGATGATAAGAGAAATAAAAGCAGGTTTAAAACTTGCCCCATTCAAGTCAATAGGGCGTAAATTTTAAAAATAGGATAACACAGTGTAGGCAACACCGATTTTTGTCGTTGTTCTCTGTATTGAGAGCACTCCAAATTTACTAAAAATTGAGCTCAATGTTAAAATTGACCGGAGTTCTCCTTTAATGTTGATAGTGGATGGTACCATGTGTAAGCATTAGGTTAACATGTTTTTATACCTTAGAAGGAAGCTGAAAGTCTCTCTGTGATGTAAATAAGATCAATCTTACTGTACTACAGCAGAGAAACATGGAAACACACAGACCTGGCATGACTATAACATCTTCTCAAGTTTCTCTCCTGACATATAAGAATATAGATTTTTCTTGGCAAGATAACTGGTGTCCGGTCCCGTGAATCAAATAATAATGGGGAAAAGGCTTAATTCTAAATCTACACCCTGATATGAATTTGTAAAGCGCTTTGGGTGTACAGTAGAACATATGAAAGCGCTAAATAAATGCCTCATTCTATTCTATTCTATTCTATTTAAAGGGGCTTACCAACGAGTATGTTTAAGGTTAGGGGTCGGTTAGGACAATTTATCAATATTTTTTTTTACAATTCACGAGTTCACACTCACAAATAAGTCAGATGGAATAAATGGTATGCGTATTTGGCGTGCTGTCCGAGGAGAGGGCTCCGGGCTCGGTATTCGGCCCGAACCCAGAGTACTCCCCCCCGTATTCCTGGCTGTAAAAGAGAACCAAGGGTGAGGAGTCGGGGTGGTGGAGGGATGCTGGAAACTGTCAAGGAATGTTAGGTGAGTTGACAGAATGGATATATATATATATGCTTCTTGTCATGCTGATTAGGGTAGACGTAATTGTTTGATGACAAGTAATTGGATTGGTTATCTGATCGTGCTCCTCCCGAACTTTGTTTATAAAACATCATATAAATAACTAAATAATTCCTGAAAACTAATGATAATACAGAATTGAATAGTAAGTGCTATAAAATTGCATAAACTGTTAATAAATATCACAATATATATATATATATATATATATATATATATATATATATATATATATATATATATCAAAACTATGGTCTTAGAAATGCGGTCCTGAAACCGTCTTGTTTTGGCACGGCTAACATTTCAGAGCATTTTCTCCCATGTTTGTCTTGCCTGGTCTTAATCTTTTTTATTATTATTGTTATCATGACTCTTGCTGCCTGCTTTTTGACACTGGCTTGTTCATCTTGATATTGTATTTGTTTGTTTGCTGCCTGCCCTGACCCTGTTATGACCTAGAAGTAAAGTCCAATACATTTCCGTGAACCGGTTCTTTTGGACAGTTCGGCTGTGTCCAAAATCGCCCCCTTCCCCGAAGTAGAGCACTGTTTGAGGGGGCAGTCATTTGAAGTGGTGTCCGGAACCATAGTGGACGTTAATGAGTGCACTCATTCAATCCCATAATTCACAGCAATAACAAGGGTACAACCAATGTACGCTCAAAGGCTAGAGAATACACATAATGTTAGCGTATTCTACAAGATTTCTTGAATTTATAAATACTGGTATGCAGCCAAAAAATACACATCTGCAATTACTTGTCCTTTGTATCTGTGCATTAAACCCTGTTATGTGCATGTACCACTTTCAAATATATACAGAAATTCGATGTCAAACTTCTATAAATGTATGGCTTATGCCTTACTTTTTGGCTCCATCATGTGGCCCAAGTTTGTCAAGTTGGACAGTTTGGTTACAGAATGTAAGACGTTTCCCTCTTTCTGCTATAAGATGGTTTTCACTTTTGTTAAAGAGAATAAAACATGGGATAAAGCTCTGTATAACTGCAGACCTCGCAACACTGATCTGGCCAGTATGACCACTGAGACACAATTTAAGTTAGTACAAAATTTGACAATGTAGTCCCAAACTTCAGTTTGTACTAACTGAAAGGTAACAGGCCTGCGTTACAAGGTTGGAGAACAAGCCTCTGGGGGATCAGATCTCACTGCCAGAGTGCCCAAGATCAACCCTGTCGTTTTGGAGCCCGCAACACAAAAACTGGCAAATGGGAGAACAGAGACTGTGCTGACTATATGTCCATATCCAAAATATTAACGTATAGCCTATTTTTAGGAATAATTCCTTAATGATTTATTTGAACCGAAGAGGAATATCTGGCTATCATGGAATATACACACAGCATATTCAATAATTTATTATATGTTTGTTTAAACTGTTTTTTAAGCAGTATTAATGCGAAACCTCGCATTAGTTTGTTTTATTATCAGCAAATACAGTAGTCAACATTTGAAGTTGATCAAAACCTTTCATCAAAGTTATACATGAATTTCGAATTATGAATTATATGAATTATACAATAACAATACCCGTTCTTGTCTTATAACTTTTTTTATCCACTTCAAATGTTGACTACTGTTCTTTCTTAAATGTATTTATATAGGCCTACTGATCTGATATCATCACAAATTCTTTGCTTTGTCTAATATGCTATCTGAAATATTAGGCTTTTAGCGTACAATGATTTTAAATGGTTATTATTGCTGTTTTATTCTACATTTCATAAAAAAAATTGAGGTAATTATAGCAGCTGGAAATGACAAGACATGTGCTTAAATTTCATCAGTGGGCTGGAGTGGATTCTGGAATGTGCTCAGGGGCTGGTGTGGATACCAGCAGCCATATCACCCTGTAGCCCAAGACTGGTTGCCCACTGAAACTAAGCAGGGCTGAGCCTGGTTAGTACCTGGATGGGAGACTCCTGGGAAATCCAGGTTGCTGCTGGTAGAGGTGTTAGTGAGGCCAGCAGGGGGTGCTCAACCTTTGATCTGTGTGGGTCCTAACACCCAAGTATAGTGAGTGGGTCCAATATTGCATCATCATAATAATTTTTTTTAAAATGTGTCTTTCCTAGATTGGCCAGTTTGTGACTTTGCGAGATAAACAACATAAAGTAGCACTGGTATTACAAAATATTCAGTGGCACATACCAATCAAATACAGACGTGACACAAATAACATGTTTGAAAAAATATGAATGCACTTTAATTCGTTTAATAGATATTTTAAATATCACAAAATAAGGCTGTTTATTTAGGATTTTGTGCCACAATTACGTCAGTACAGTATATGTGTTCGATTAATCTGTCAGTCACTATATTGGAGGTGTCGCAACACGGTGACATGTTCCGCGACTCGGTGTCAGTCAGGTGTCATGTCAGTGTCAGTGTGTCGTGATGTCAGTGGCACATGCCAATTATGTCAGTGACACATACCACTATCCACTGGCACATGCCAATGAAGACCGGATGTGCCACCGGATGTGCCAATACGCATAGTGACATGTGCCATTGGCTTCTGTGCGTCAGATGCCATGTCACTTAATGTTAAAAATGCTACTGCGGAGTCGGCAGAGCGCATCGCAGATGAGTAGGAGTTGAGTTTGGGATAGTTGGATAGTTTGGACAGTGTTTTTTCGTGTTTTGTCTTTGGACAATGGCTTCAGTACAATTGGAAAGGTTTTTGTTTGGCGCCCACATGTGCTAAAATAATTTGACATGCATATTTGTAGTTTGTTCATCGTGTGTGTGTGTGTGTGTGTGTGTGTGTGTGTGTGTGTGTGTGTGTGTGTGTGTGTGTGTGTGTGTGTGTGTGTGTGTGTGTGTGTGTGTGTGTGTGTGTGTGTGTGTGTGTGTGTGAAAAAGCAAATGCTCCCAAGATTATTTGAACTATGGCATGTGTTTTTTTTAAATTATTATTATTATCTATAACGTTACATGAAATTCATTCTACATGTTTCTGTTTGTTACATTCATATTTGAATCAGTGCATGGATGAGTTGTGCTCATTTATTTTTGCACACGTTTGTGTATCTTATGTGGATATGCAAATTTAAATTATATTCTTGTATCGGTTATATGCATATGTGAATTTTAAAAATGTCAGTCCTTGTTTACTTAATATAAACCCGTATTTATGCAAAAAAAAAAAAACTAATTGAATGGATACGCTTTTTCAAAATGTACAATTAATTTATTGATTGCACTATAAAAAAATAAAGATAGAGGTGATTAAATAATAAACATGTAAAACAACAACATCACAACAATAAGAAATCTCAAAACAAAAGGGACATAGTTACTCTACCTCCCCAGAAAACCACAACACACTAGCTTAACAAATTAGGCCTGTTGTGCCACAGTGGCAGTTTGGCGTGCTTCACTACCTCTGCTGGAGGTTTGTATCTGAAGCAGGGTTCAAGGCTGCTCATTTTCATTGTCGTTGATGACAGGGTGCCATCAAGTGACAAGTCTGTTCCTGGTGTCAGTTTTGTTTAGGCCAATAACTGAAAAGGTTCACTCAGCATCCGCATATGAGCAATGTTGGGTAAGTTACTTTAAAAAAAGTAATTAGAGTTACTTCTCACAAAAAGTAACTGAGTTAGTAATTGAGTTACATCATTACAAAAGTACCAGGGAAAGTAACTATTTCGTTACATAATTTTTTTTTTAAAAACTATATTAAATATGTTAAATTAATGCAATGGACACTAAATAGAACAAATTATTATTATAAAACATTGTATACACTAACAAAAAAGTGCTCTAAATATAATACAGAACAATGTACCAACATAAATAATAATAATAAAATATCTTGGGGTTTTATTTTTATAACCTACAGGTCATCATCAGAGGTTATTTAAGCCAAATTCTAGTCGTGTTTGCCGCACAAGTTATTTTATAACCATGTAAACTAATTACAACGCTGCAGATTATACCAATAGGCTACAGAGATCATCCTAATGCGGAAATGTATATTTAATTTATAAACAAACTATATTATGCTCGGACACACTCGATCTCAGTCACGCACTGTCGCGCACGCTCTCGGACACACTCGATCTCACTCGCGCACTGTCGAGAGCGCTCTCGGACAACGGTACTCTTGGCACACAGACTGATTAGGTAAGGCTATGTCTGTAGTGACAAGGCACACTATTTTATTATCTGCTTACCTTGATTGTCATCCAAACTTTCAAACGCGCATCAGTGGCTCCGACTCCAAACCTATGCTCCGAACTCTCTCTGAACTTCTCACACGCAACTGACCTATCACGTGCAAAGGTTTTCAGCGAATCAACGATCAGAAAATACTGCAGTGAGAACGTTGTAGGCAGATGTTACAGCTATGGGCTCAGCTAAACTTCTCTCCTGTCATTAATACACTGTGGTCTAGTCAATAGTCATCAATAGAAAATTAACGGATTGAGAGGGGAGAAAAATGGATTTGGGCGTGACATTTCTTGCCTGTGCGTGAGAGCGTGGGATTGATGCTGAAAGCGTGAGTATCACGCCAGATGCGTGAGAGTTGGCAAACCTGCATTTCTAATGTGGATTTATAAATTTGAACTAAAGTCCTCTCAGCCAGAAGAAGTTTAGAGAGAGACTTGTGTCTGAGCTGGCCACACAGTCCAGCACCTCAGATGCCCCAGAGCCGCCCATGTCCACATTGCATGCCCCAGAGCCGCCCATGTCCACATTGCATGCCCCAGAGCCACCCATTTCCACATTGCATGCCGCAGAGCTGCCCATGTCCACATTGCATGCCCCAGAGCATCCACATCCACCACAGCAGCAGGTGAGCAATGTTTTCCGGAGTACTTTGGGTCAGATGCCGCAAGTGGAAGGAGAGTTTGTGCTTTGTACAAACTTTCAGGCGTCAATGTAAAGACTCCAATGTACTGTACAAAGTGCAATGTACCCTTGTGCTTGGTGCCATCTAGAAACTGTTTTAGAAAATGGCACACTGATGGACACTAAATAATGTCTTGTCGTTTAGCCAACAGTTGCAACACTTCAACCGTTGCAACAAACAAAAACTACAAGTTGGGCTTTTTTTTCTTCTATAGAAACTTGTTGACTTTTTATAGTTACTATGCTGTATATAGTTATTTTATATCTTAGATTTGTATATTGTTTGTTTTTTTTATTATCTTTGTGTATAATAATAATAAAATACAAGAACTGCTACTTTTTCATACCTCATGCCTCCCTTCAATTAAAGCTCTATAATTTTTGTTAAGAAGGTGATAGAAAGATAATTCCTTTTTTCTCTATTCACTGCCACCTAGAGGATTCAAAAGAAACAAAACAGGTCCTAAATTACAGACTTTATTTAAAAAAATAATCGATATCTGACTTTTTATCCTCGTTTATCATAAAATTGTGAATAAATGCAATAAAATATATGCAATATTCCACCAAGGTGTTAAAATTTAGAGTGTTTTCTGTAAAATGAGACCATTTTTATCCATTTACTCCAATGTATATGTGACATAGAGGCGGAGACTGTCAGATCCATTTGCAGATATTTATTAAATAAGATAACAAACTGAGAACAAGACGACAGAAACTCAAAAGATGTCAAGGGCAATCCAGAATCGAAGTCAAACACGCAATAGTCAGAGACAGGCAGCAAAGGTTCACAAACAAGTCCAGAGTCCAAGTTCAAAATACACGAGATCAAGTCAAAGCACAGAGTAACAAGAGATACAAACTGAGACAGAGGTTTGGTAAAACAATACTTCACAAATGAGAACAGAACAGAACAGTCCAGATAAAGCTGAGCTGAAGGTGCACAGGTGAGACTGATGAAACCATAATGAGGTGATTAGGGAATAACGAGCACGATGGATAATGGGAAAAGAAGTCCTAGTATGCAGGAGAGAGGGACCTTGTGAAATCAGGAGGAGTTGTTGTCGTGCGTTTCAATAACTTTTCTTTAGGAGGTGATATCAAGAAGATTATTTTTTCCCCTGTTTACTGACACATTGAGGATTCAAAAGAAACCTTCCACAGGGAAATACACCAAACAGGTCCTAAATTACAGACAAAAATCTTTTTATCCTTGTTTATCATAAAATTTGGAATAAATGCATTTAAATATATGCAATATTTCACCACTGTGTTAAAATTCAGAGTGTATTCTGTACAATGAGCCCATTTTTATCCATTTAATCCAATGTATGTGGGTAGGATGCAATTCAAATATTCCTAATTCTTTTAGCGATCAAAAATGGAGACTGTAAAAGTAGACTTGGAGACACCAGTGACTCCTTTCAGTTAAATCTCAATAACTTTTTTTTTTTTTTAAGTTATCAAGACAGTTCTTTTTTTACCTGTTTACTGCCACCAGTGTGGAATCAAGAGAAACTTTCTGAAGGGACATAGACAAAACAGTTCCAAAAATACAGATTTTCAAATAAAATATTAATTAAAAACTGTATCAAAATATGACTTTTTATGCGTTTATCAAAAAATTGTGTATATATAATGGTGCAATATTCCACCACTGTGTTAAAATTTAGAGTGTTTTCTGTAAAATGAGACAATTTTATCCATTTACTCATTGGGTAGGACGCTCTTTTAAACTCAGATATGCCTAATTCTCTAAAAAATTCAAAATATGCTGAAGTAAAACGAAAGCACAGATCAATCTAAACATAAAGGTCCTTGCACACTGAGTGCGGAATTTTCGCAGGTTAAAAAATAAGTATGACCTCACGTTGTGTCAATCACGTAGGGCTGCACGATTTTGGCCAAAATGATATCACGATTATTTTGATCAATATTGAGATCACGATTAATTATCACGATTATTTGTTGATTTGTCACATAGGCAAATTATAACTGCTTTTTACATCCATATTGTGCTACATTTCCTGCTAATGTACAAATATGTGCATCAAAATAAAATGGGTCCTCTTATGCCCCTTTTCCACCAAGGCAGAGCTGGTGCTGGTTCGGAGCCAGAGCCTAGTTTCAAATCGGTTCTTTGTTTTTCGACCACCAAAGCACCAGCTCCGAACCAGTAAAAGTGGTTCTTAAGTAGCACCAAAACATTGCTGGGCTAGAAGTAAGAACCGCTTGCGTCAGGAGCTAGGGGCGGGGTTACCGTGACCAACAAGACAGAAAGAAACTTGTGACCGCCATTTTTGAAATAGCTGCTAATCGAGCTAATAGCTGCTCGATTGTAATCTCCGTCTATGCAAGTTACGGCGAGCTGCACGAACGCGTTTGATTCGCCGTGTTTGGATAGCGACGTAGGTTCGCAAAGCCATGAATAGTAACGCAATATCGGCATTGTTGATGTAAGACTTGTTCGAGATGCATCGGAGCGGCGCGGACTGATCAGAGCTCGGGAGTGTGTGGAGAGCATACGACTCCTTGTGCTTTTGGATCGCTTTCGCAGTGCTTTGATGTCATGCGGCGATCGGTCTGCGAGAAGCCGAACCATCTCGAACAAGCCTGGTGTTCGGCGCTGCCACGCTAGCGTTGCTGGGCAACATGAGATGTATACACAGTGACGTAAGATCTGGCTCTGTTTTAGCTCTCTAGCCTGTGGAAAGGCAAACCGGTTCTTAGAAGACCCGTCAGTAGAACCAAATCCAAACTGGCTCTAGCTCTAGCTCTGAACCAGCACCTGGCTCTTGCTGGTGGAAAAGGGTATTATTCACCAAAATTCAGTAGGCCTACATCTCAAGAATAAATAAAAATAAATAATTGATTAATATTTTAAATTGTATTTATATTTTATATACATTGTATTTATAATAATTATTTGGATAGACTAGAGATATTATCTTCTGTTATAATTATTATCATCTATTATTACATGTCTTGGTTAAATTCTAAATCCTGTTATTTCTTGATAACACACCGTTGCCATGAAAAACAGAGCATTGTCATGGACAAGGAAGCAATACAATCATTTTTAAATCAAATCGTACTCGGTTACTAACGTAAACTCGGTTCTCTCTAGAGAGAGGAACGAGTACTGCGTTGTCGTAGCAACGCATCGGGGAAAATCCTTTTCCACGAGAATACTGAAGCAAAAAATTATCCTTCATTTTGTATCAATGTAAAACGCATTGCCACAGCATACAGACCTAGGCGAGACAGCTCGCACGCCTATTGGCTGCTGTGCGGCAAATGCTTAAGCCAATCAAGCGAGCCCTTGAGTGACGTCACACCCAATGAGGGCGCTTCGCGCCCTCCTGCGTCACGTCCCGCCGAAACGGGCATGGCTTAGGGCTATATATTTCGCTCAAAGGCTTATGAACTCTGATTTTTAAAGCGAAACAACCAGAGCGCATACACGGCAAGAAACGCAGTACTCGTTCCTCTCTCTAGAGAGAACCGAGGTTACGTTAGTAACCGAGTACGTTCTTTTACGAGAGATACTCTCGTACTGCATTGTCGTAGCAACGCATTGGGGAACACCCTGTAAGAAGCCGTGTATGCAGTGATCCGACACCATAGACCCAGAGCACTGAGCTGGGGTTCATATAGTACACATAATCACCTGTAGGACTCACAGAGAATCCTGAAAGAGGTGGGTTCTAACCACCATCTCCCAAAAATTGACTGCACGTAGCAGTTGAGCAACAATATTGCCATAAATTGACGACTGAAAATCTCAGTCTAAACGAATACGGTTAATTAAACCGATAATATCCTGGCCTGTAAGGCGGGCACCTCGAGGTTATAAAACCTGATAAATGTAGACGGTGAGGCCCAGCCTGCCGCCATACAAATATCCTGTAAGGCAATCCCACTCGAACAAGCCCACGAAGAAGCCATACTTCTCGTGGAGTGCGCTTTAACACCCAAAGGACATTGAATGCCTTTGGATGCGTACGCTAGAGCTATAGCGTCCACTATCCATCTGGATAGGCTCTGCTTCGAAGTGGCCAATCCCTTGAGACGCCCACTAAACGAAACGAAAAGCTGCTCTGTCTGTCTGAAAGCAGACGAGCGCGACACGTAAGCTCTCAACGCCCTCACCGGGCAGAGAATATTCTCGTCCATATTTTCCCCAGTGACCGGAAGGGCAGACAGGGAAATGACCTGCGCCCTAAACGGTGTGTTTAGGGATTTTGGGACGTAACCATGCTTAGGTTTGAACACGACTCTGGAGTCATTAAGCCCAAATTCCATGCACGACGCGCTCACTGAGAGCGCGCATAAGTCCCCAATGCGCTTCACTGAAGCGAGAGCCAGGAGAAACACCGTCTTGAGCGACAGGTGTTTCATATCAATCTCCTGAAGAGGCTCAAAAGGAGGACCCTTCATGGCGTCCGGCACCGTGGAGAGGTCCCAAATGGGAACTGTGGGAGGTCTGGGGGGATTAAGTCTCTTAGCTCCTTTAAGGAACCAAATGACTAAATCGTTCCTTCCTATGGACTGGCCATGAGCGGTTTCAGAAAACGCCGCTATAGCTGCCACATATACTTTGAGCGTGGAAGGGGATCTCCCGTTATCCAACAGCTCTTGTAAGAAGGACAAAACCTCTGTCACTCCGCAGTCTGGGGGTGACACGCCACGAGACGTGCACCAGCCAGAGAAAACCGACCATTTAGACGCATAGAGCCGTCGCGTAGATGGAGCTCCAGCCTGTGTGATAGTGTTTAACACTCCCTGTGGGAGGTCAGCTGATACCCGTTGATGGCCTGCACGTGAAGGGACCATAGTTCCGGGTGAGGATGCCAAATAAAACCATTTGCTTGAGAAAGGAGATCCCTCCTCAGAGGCACTGCCCACGGGGCGGTGCTGGCTAACTGCATCATAGCTGGGAACCAGGGTTGATTCAACCAGAGTGGCGCTACTAGCAGCACTGAGCATCCTTCCTCCCTGATCCTCTCCACCACTTGGGTCAGGAGGGAGACAGGGGGAAAAGCATAAAGAGGACGGCGCGGCCACTGATGAGCCAGGGCGTCCTTGCTTTTTGAGAGAAATTCTGGACAGTGAGCGTTCTCTGAAGACGCGAACAGGTCTACTTCCGCTCTGCCGAATTTCTTCCACAACAGTTGTACTGTGTGTGGGTGTAACGACCATTCTCCTGCCGGAACGCTGTTCCTGGACAGTGCATCTGGTCCAACATTCAGGTGCCCCGGCACGTGCGCCGCCTTTAGTGAAAGGAGGTTGCAGCGCGCCCATATCAGGAGGCGTTTGGTCAGCCTGTATAACGGCATGGACCTGAGGCCGCCCTGGCGATTTATGTAGGACACCACTGACATGCTGTCTGAACGTATCAGTACATGGCAGCCCACAATCAGGGGACGAAAGCGCGTGAGCGCTTTGCTCACTGCTAACATCTCGAGGCAGTTTATGTGGAAGAGCTTCTCCCGCTCTGACCATAGGCCAAACAGCGGTCTGCCCTCGAGCAGCGCTCCCCATTCTGCGTTGGATGCGTCCGTAGACACCACCCTCAGACTCGAGGAAGTCCCCAGGCTTACACCTGAAAGGTACCAGTCTTTTGACTTCCAAGGTTTCAGAGCTGCAACGCAAGCTTGATTGACCTTGAGGCGAAGCCGACCGGTGGCCCATGCCTTGCAGGGCACCCTCCCTTTGAGCCAAATCTGCACTGGGCGCAGCAGGCCCAGCTGGAGTGCTGATGATGCTGAGGCCATCAGACCTAGCATCTTTTGAAAGCTCTTTAGAGGGAGTACAGTGCCGCTGCGGAATGAGCTGGCTGTGCGCTGAATACGCAGCGCGCGCTGTTGTGACAGCTGCGCTGTCATGGACAGCGAGTTCAGTTCCATTCCCAGAAAATAAATATTCTGTCTGGGGGATAGCGAACTCTTTTCCCAGTTTACTGTGAGGCCGAGATTCTCGAGGTGACTCAGCAGCAGGGCTCTGTGCGCCACGATCTCTGAATGAGATTGGGCTAGAATGAGCCAGTCGTCCAAATAGTTCAGCACTCGAACACCCTGCAGTTTGAGGGGAGCGAGTGCTGCGTCCATGCACTTCGTAAATGTACGGGGTGCTAGAGACAAGCCGAACGGCAGGACTGTGTACTAGTATGCCTGGCCCTCGAAGGCGAATCTCAAAAATTGCCTGTGACGTGACGCAATCTGTATTTGAAAATACGCGTCTTTTAGATCTACTGATCACGAACCAGTCTCCTTGGCGAACATGCGCGAGGATTTTTCTGGTCGTTAGCATCCTGAATTGCCGTTTCACAAGTGCTCTGTTCAGTTGCCTCAAATCTAGTATGGGTCTGAGACCCCCGTCTTTTTTGGGTACCAGGAAGTATCTGCTGTATAGCCCCCCCTTCGCTCTGAGCCTGAGATAAAGGTTCGATAGCCCCTTTTCTCAGAAGTTTCTGAATTTCGGCTCGAAGTAGGTGTGCTACATTCGAATCTACCGAAGTCTCGACGCGCGCTGCGTGGCGGCGAGGGCGTCGGCGAAACTGCAGCGAATAGCCTTCTTTTATGATGTTTATCACCCATTTTGAGACCCCGGGAAGCTTCTCCCATGCATCTGCACGTGTAGCTAGGGGCTGAGTGAAAAGCGCGCACTGATCGACTCGCGATACAGCGGCTTTCGTGAGCTGTGACAGAAATGTCTCGCTCGCAACATCTGAGGCCGGGGCCGTGCTGGTGACAGCGGGCAGAATGTCCGCGCTCGACCCCTCGACAGCGTTTAGGCGGGAGAGGGAGGGCTGGACGGGCTCCGTAGGAACTGTGATGCTTGTGTGGGAACATGGGCGTGGGGGACCGGGCACGTTTACCACCTTTATAGCATCGCTCACCGGAGCGGAGCGCCTGCACGTAGGTTTCGTTTTTACAGAAACCGTGCGATGAGCAGGAGGTAGCATTAGTGGGCACTGGGTAGTGGGAACGTATGCTACTTCTAACGCGCAATCGAACTGTGTCGATTTTATGTGCGCGGGCCCTATGTGTGTGGCAGTGTTTGTGTGTAGGGATGGGCACATTACAGTGGGCAGTAAATACGCTCTTTAAGGCGAGACACTACAGGTGAATAGGGTACAATTTTAAAATAATAGATATCACCATGACACTTCCTCAGTTGATTACTTACACAAGTTCATAAAAAAAATGTATTACAAGTTTTTGAAATTTGTATGTTTAATTATGCAAATTAGGTATTATCTCATTAAATATGCACACTTTTGCATATATTTTCGGTAGATAGATCTGAACATATGATAAAGCCAGGTGCAAAATTCTTTTTTCATTTTGTTTACACACAAGATGAAAAAAGATGTTCAGAGGGATTTCAGGATATATGCTTTCATTATCTAGGAAATCAAAATATACTGTCCATAGCCTTAAAAAATCGATTTTCGCCATATTTTTGGGATTAAAATGTCCCATAAATCAGGCCAGGAATGATTTATTAACAAATCCCTCTGAACATATCTTCAGAATACTGCTAAGTGTATAACTGGAAAATTTGGTGTACATAGGTGCTACATAGGTGATGTTTCTACTGGAGGATGACAAAAAACCCATTTTGAGAAAAAGGCATTTAAAGATTTGTAATGTAAAAAATCATACTTTTTTAGTAGAAACAACTATTTACTGACACAATATCTTATCAAATAATTAGCAACAACAATACAAACCACCTAAATCACATCAAAACTTATAAACACAGCATTTATGGCCTTTAACTGAGCAGAAAAATAGTCAAAAACACACATCTAAGTGTCAGAGCGCGTCACGTGATGCATCTGAACCAATCACGTTGTCAAAAATTGACATCAGCCAATGAGATTTCGCTTTTAGAGTTAAATGTCTTTATACTTTCACGATTGGTTGCTGATTAAAAGGAAATGACCATATTTGGACCAGACAGCATTGTACAGCAGAGAGAGAGCTTTTCAGACATGTGCGTGATTAAAGGAAGAACACAGATCGCGGAGCAGCGCGTTGATTTAGAACGCCAACTTTTGTTGAATTTCGGAGAAATCTATAGACGCAAATAGACAAAGTGTAGTGAAATAAAGACCTAATGTGTATTTTGGACTTTTTTTCACCACAAGTCTGAAAGAAGACATGTTATTGAAGACAAATAGCCTAAAATCTCAAAATTGACCAGTGAAAAAAAAACGATGTTTTTGCCTGCCGTGTCTCGCCTTAAAGGATTTATCTGGGTAGCCGTGAAAACGGCTGTTGTGTGCAGGCAAGCGGGCAATGAGACAGGCTTGTTGGCTGCAATAATCACTGGAACAGTCACTTTTCTTGGGACTGGACGAGCAGCAAACTTCGGTGAGGGTCCGGCCGCAGGGTCCGACCATTGCTAGGATGACTTCGGGGGCTCAGGCTTCAACACTATCTTCGGTCGCGGGCCACGCGGCGCGGGGCGGCAACTGGAAGAGCGAGAGTGCGGTCTCGAGCTCTGCGTCTGGCGGCGTTGAGATGAGGAGCTGGGCGGCGGCCTGGGCTGTGCACTCTGAGCAGACGGTTTCGCACGGCCTGCTGCAGAGTTGGAGCGCTTCGGCAGGAAGTGCTTCATCGCCTGGGTCGCCTTCTGCACCTCAGCATACCTGTCGGTGAAGTCCTTCACCGATGTCCCGAAGAGGCCAGCAGGGGAGAGCGGAGCGTCGAGGAACGCGGTCCGTTCCGCCTCTGGCATGTCTGAGAGCGTGAGCCAGAGATGTCTCTCAGACACGGTGAGCGCCGCCATACTCCGTCCGATGGCTTGGGCCGCAGACTTCGAAGCGCGAAGAGTCAGGTCTGTAGCGCTTCTCAGATCCGCAACACAGACTGCATCGGGCACGCTCTCGTCCATTTTCCGGAGGAGATCGGCCTGGAAAATCTGTAGCGTCGCCATTGAGTGCAGCGCTGACGCGGCCTGTCCATTGGCGGCATAAGCGCGGTGGAGCAGGGATGACGTCATGCGGCAAGCCTTTGAGGGCAGCACCATCTTAGCACGCTGCCCAGCCGAGGGCGGGCATAAGTGGGCCGCGATAGGCTCTTCGACCGGCGGGAGGGAAAGGTAGCCTCTGTTTTTAGCATCGTCGACCTTGGAGAATGCCAGTGAAACAGAGGACCTCGTCCTCATGGAAAACGGGGAATTCCAAGCTCTCGCGACCTCCTCGTGAAGCTCAGGAAGGAAGGGGGTGGGCTTGGAAGCAGGTGCTGACTTTTCCCGGGGCAGAAAATAGCCATCCAACCGGTTGTGGGCGGGCTGCTCGGGCGAAACCCACTCAAGGCCAAGGCTCACCGTGGCCTGAGTGAGCACGCGGATGAGCTTCGCCTTGATGCTCGCTCTCTTCCCTTTCGGCAAGCGGGCAGGGGGCGCGAGGTCCGCAGAGCTCGTCCAAACCTCACTGCCAGATGCCAAAATAGAGCACGAGTCCTCATCTCTTAACAGAGCGTCGATCTTGTCCATGTCGTTGACGGAAGCGGCGGCAATCTGCGGTCGCTGTCCGTCGGGGATCGACGCTGAAGAAGCCGGGGATGAAGCTGGCGGGCGCACCGGCGAGCTTTGACGGCTAAGAGATGGTTCCGGGTTCCGCTGAGCACGGCGCTTTTTACGGCGCGGCACTACAGCGGAAAACACGGGCTCCTGGAACGACGCCAAGCGAGTCCGCAGAGTCGCTAATGGCAGAAGTTCACAGTGATGGCAGCCGCCATCCGCAAGAGCGAGAGCCGCGTGTTGCTCACCCAGGCAGGAAACGCAGATGATGTGGCGGTCCCCGTCGCTGAGTGTAGCTCGGCACGAGCTGCAGGCAGGCATCTTGAAAAAGACGCTGCTCTTTTAGATACAAAAAAGTGTGAGTCGCGCCGGCGAACTCACACACACACAATAAAGATTGGTTTGCAAGTGAAAGGATATAAGTGCCGGAACGCGCAGCTGGAAGGCGAAGAAGGCGGCAGTGCCAGCAGCTTCACATCTCTCCCGCTGAAGTGCTCTGTCGACGGCGCAGCTTCCAACTCGGATCAGCGATGAGGTGTCTTCGCTGAAGGATTAAAAATCAGAGTTCATAAGCCTTTGAGCGAAATATATAGCCCTAAGCCACGCCCGTTTCGGCGGGACGTGAAGCAGGAGGGCGCGAAGCACCCTCATTGGGTGTGACGTCACTCAAGGGCTCGCTCGATTGGCTTAAGCATTTGCCGCACAGCAGCCAATAGGCGCGCGAGCTGTCTCGCCTAGGTCTGTATGCTGTGGCAATGCGTTTTACATTGATACAAAATTAAGGATAATTTTTTGCTTCAGTATTCTCGTGGAAAAGGATTTTCCCCGATGCGTTGCTACGACAACGTAGTACGAGAGTATCTCACGTAAGAGAACAATATTTTGTGTCAAATTATTGATTTATTTGGAAGGTAGCCATGTAAGCGGGATCCCGAGTCAGTGAATAAAATGCTGTCATTGTTATTTGAAAAGGTTTTTCTCAATGTCAAGGATACTTCCTTGGCAGGACGCGTCCTTCCAAGTCATTTCCTTCAGAGGCTAGGCGAGGATCCTCTTTAGGATTTGAGAGAACACGTAAATGGAACATTCTAGCAAGTGCACGTCATTGCGTCTGTCAGTGAAACCCCACGAACTCTAACGCGAAGCGGAGGGGTCTTGAATAAATCTAAAAGGGTTGTATTCGCTGTAAAAACTGTCTCGCTACATTATCCCGCTTATTACATGGCTGCCTACCTAACAAAATAAATCAATAATAATAAATCAATAATTTGAGACAAAATATTGATTTAAAAAAGAGTTTATTGATTTAAAAATGATTGTATTGCCTGAGTGAACAGAACTGCGCCCATAGCAACATTCTAGCTGTTAAAACATATGCAATGGTAAAATATATGAAATGCCGGTGACGGCAAACAAGCTAACAATTGTTAAAATTACAGGTTAGCCATAACGTAATTTGTGTAATTTGTAATATCAATACGGTAGTAATTTGTACTGGCATTTAAACGTTAAATGTAACTTTACTTATATGGCGGTTATAACAAATGTATGGTAACGTAAATATACTTGCATTTAAAAGCATATTGCCCCGTTATTGCTCCGACTCCGCTAACGTCCGGCATTTTGTATTTTTTTTAAACAAGATAGCAAAGCTGCGTGCATAGGATTGTGGGCGATTTGAGAGCGCGAAGAGCGCAAAGTCTACACATATGCACCCTTTCCTGTATATGGGATATTTTCCGAACTAAGGACTCCGCCCTTGGTTGAAATTCTGAGGATCCTCGACATTGGAACAGTCCTTCGACGGATGTCGATGACGTAGCATCCTCGAAATTCCGGCTTCCGAGGATCCTTCCTTGACATTGAGAAACGGCTTAGGTCTCTCTCGCGCACTATTGCTCGCGCCTAGACACACTCTCGCCGGTTTCACACCGCAAGCGTCAGCGGCGCGTGAGCTGCGCGTATTTTTTTCGCCGTCCATGTTATTCAATGAGTGCTTTCACACCGCACGCAGAAGCGGCGCGGCAGCGCGTAACAGGAGCAGAGCAGGAACAGCAGTGCCGCGATAGTTTCGCCGCCCAGTCTATTTTTAACGCGCCGCTTACACTGAATTAAAGTGACCATGCATTTTTCATGGCCAAAACACACAGCAGTTTCACCCAAAAAGCACTGATGAGATCTCTTGTGTTTTAAACAGTCAATCAAATTACCTTCTTAAATTTTTTAATTAAATGTCCAAAACAAAATTGTTGGCCAAACTACAAAAACAAGTTTAATCGATGTATACTGCCAGTTTACAGATTAATTTAATATATTTATGTATATACACACACACACATACATACATACACACATATTATATATATATATATATATTGCCATAAGGATGTCATGCTGATGTCATGCTGACAATCAAATAAAAGCACATGGTGTCACAGGTAGGGATGGGGCCGATCCGATCCAGTATCGGTATCGGGGCCGATACCAGCGTAATTCACGTATCGGATTTTCCTGATCCAACCTGCGGAGATATCCGATATCCAGGAGCCATGTCTGCGCTTTAACGTTGTCTGCTGAAATGACTCCAAAAGTGATTCCCGCCGGCGAGTCTGCTAGCTGCCTGCAAACTGCGGAATGGATTTCCTGAACGGAGGCGCGGCCCAATGAGACACAGAGTTATGACACACGTCCCCGCTCAGGAAAGCCATTCCGCAGTTTGCAGCCAGCTAGAGCAGGATAGCATTGAGCAGCATTGTGGCTAGCCAACATGTCCGCTGTGTGGAAATACTTCACACTGGAAACACCGCAGAGTGCAATGTTTGCAAAGCTGTAACTGTAATGCATAGAGGCGGAAGCTCCCTCGCATCATACAACACAACGAACGGCATACAACATTTAAAAAAGCACCACGTAAAAGAGTACGATGATTTTTTAGCCAGGGGGCAGAAAGACAACGGGAGCCATCAGGAATCACTTCTGGAGTCATTCATAATAGCGGCTCACTCACTGATGCCCTGCGAATTAGTTAAAACCTCCGGAATCTAGAGCGAGCGCGCCCGCGAGACAGAGACTGTGCTTCAAACCGCGTAGCGCGTGCACGGCAGAGCGGGAGAAAGAGCAAGAGACCGCGCGCCTCATGAAGCGCATGTAATATCATTTTTATTTATAGTGTGTGTGTAAGTAAGTAAGTAAGTGTGTGTGTGTGTGTGTGTGTATTTAAAAACTTATATTTTCAAGACTTATGAAGTTATGAAATGTAGTTATGAAATGTAATAAATATTGACATGACAATCAATTTGAAATCCTTAGTTGCATATTTGTTTTCAGAATGGGATTTTTCCTGTTAACAGGATTTCCTATTTTTCTGACCTTATACATATGTCAAGTTGCCTTTTGGGACATACATGCGTACATATCATACTTGCCTGTTGAGAGGAGTTTATTTCAGCATCATATAAAATCAACAAGAATGATAATAATAAAATTAAAGCAAACACAGCTCTGGTATCGGAATAGTATCGGTATCGGCCGATATCCAAATTCAGGTATCGGGATCGGATCGGAAGTGAAAAAATGTGGATCGGTGTATCCCTAGTCACAGGCGTGGTCGAGTGCACCTGAAAATATAACTATGGACGACACTCGTCTCATTGTGGAGGTTGAGAAACGTTCAATTATTTATGATCCAAGAAACATACTTTATAAAGACTCACAGGCAAAGGAAAACGCATGGGAGGAAGTTGCAGTGGCTCTTGGTGCAGATAGCTCTTGGTGCCAGGACACTCTACCCTCAATTGAGCAGAAAAATGTGCAAAGCTTTTCACGCACATTATAAGCTTCTCTGCATCCCCTATTTCCACCCATGTTTCTAACAGGTGGTAGGACTTGCCCCCTTTCTTCTGCCTCTTCCACCCACCTCTGATTTTCTGATGGGTTTGTCAGGTAGTTGTGAAGGATGCAGGCTGCCGTGATTATAGAGTCTGCATTCTCTGGCTTCACATTAATCCTTTTATGGAGTACCCTCCACCTGGATGACAGAATGCCAAAAGCACATTCCACCACCATCCTTGCCTGTGACAGTCTGTAATTGAACATTTGTCTCCATCGTGGGATTCTGTTCCCTGGAAAAGGTCTCATCAAAAATGTTTTTAGTGGGAATGCAGAATCACCCACCATGGTGTATGGCATTGGGCCCTGTACACCAGATCCTGGTAAAGGGAAGTCTGCAGGGACAGACAAACCTTTGGCCTCCATGGCTCTTCCAAGAGCAGAACTACTAAACACTCCACCATCGCTTGTTCTGCCGAAGTCTCCGACCTGGACAAAAGTAAATCTGTAGTCTGCATCTGCTAGTGCTAGAAGAACTATAGAAAAAGTATTCTTGTAATTAAAAAACAAGCTACCAGAATGTGCAGGTGACACAATGGTAACATGTTTCCCATCAATAGCACCCAGGCAGTTTGGGAAGTTCCATTTTTCCCAAAATGTGGACGCTATGGCTATCCACATGTCCTCTGTTGGTCTAGGGAACTGTGATGCCATCATCTGCTGCTCAATTGCTTGACAGGTCATGTGGACAGACTCAGCAACAGTGCTTATGCCTAGACGGTACTGGAAGGCCAGGCTGGTGAAGCTCTCTCCAGTTCCCAGAAATCTGTCAAAACCAAACAAATATAACATTGTTTTATTGTTTCTGCATAATATATATATACATATATGGCTACATTTACATATGTAATACATATTTTAATGTATTTTACAGTGAGTGAATGCAGGCGAAGATGGAAGTTGTTAAAGCTAGAGTAGGTAATGTTGGAGAGCTAGCCAGATTTGAAAGTGGCACCTCTTCTAAGCTCCGCCCCCTCCTGTCAGTGCTCCGTCCAAAGCTACGCCCCCCCCCACAAACATGAACGCGCATCCACATTTGGAGTCAGCTGCATGTACCTACCAGTGATGCGTGGGTTGATCCAAAATGAGCGGATGCCTGCGGTTACCCGCGGTTACGAGTCATCCAAAAATATTTTTAATGATATTCGGGTCGCGGTCGGTCGGGTCGTTTACCTTTGTAATTCATATAGTACTAGACACAATGTTCTATGAAATACATAGGTCTACACTTTATTGGCTGAATGCGCGAGGATGACACACGAGCAGTCTGCAGATGAAAGTGGGAAATCCTTATTTACCTTTTGAATGTTCAGCACGTTATTAACTTTTGAATAAAAGCTGACGCGGGACAAAATGCCCGATTTCCCAACGCGTTGAACTGAGCAATGCCATTGTGCCATTTTAATAGGCTACTTTTGAACGCATAAAGCTCAGTAATGTCAGTTTTATGTAGCCTATTTGCTGAGAGGGGGCGGGATTTTTGTTGGGAAAGTCAGGGGAGAGACGCACACTTCGATTAGACTGGATAAACACATGCAGCATCTTATTTGTTAAGAAAATGAAACGAAATAAATGAATAAATCAAGCCTATTACAAAACACTAGGCTATATCATACAGCATTCTGAAAAATACCCCTAGTTCCTCCGTCTATGGCCCATGACGCGATGAGCATTTACTATAGCTACTTTAAAAAACGCGGGTCAGGAAGCGGGTCGGGTACAATATTTTCTTTCTTTTTTTTGCGGTCCGAGTTGCGGGCGGGTTAGTTGAAAATGTCGGTCGGGTGCGGGTTGTTTATACATTGACCCGCTCATCACTGCTGTGCACGCAGTGGTGCTCGGGCACGAGACATGAAGGCATCTGATTGGTTCTTTACATTCGCACCGAATGGCAGTGATTGGCAGTGAGTTTTTACTGTCCTACAGCTGCTACAGAGGTCAGATTTTTTTCATTACTTTTTCTGAACACATAATGTATTGACTACTATCAGAATGGAAGGACCATTTCACCCAGTATAAAAAAAAAAATGTTTCTGAACAGGATTACCAACCCTAACTTTAAGAGATGCTTTTGTCAGAAACAAGAAGCAAAAAAAAGTTCTGCCCAGTGGTTCTGCAGGTGGCACAGTCAGGGAATGGAAGTACGACAGAGTAATGTCATTTCTGTTGCCACACATGCAGCCTAGAAGGTTACTATGCCATTGTTGTTGACCTTATGTTTTACCTTGCTATTTAGTGTCTTATTTCTTTTATAGACAATTAGTACTAAATAGTATTTCCCTGAGCATGAGTATATTATGAGAAAATTATTAATTCTGTGTTGGGGACATATATTTATTAGTTAATTTAATTGCAGTTCCAGACACACTTTGCAGAGTGAGCTGGAACCTCTGGACATGACCGTTGCAGAGGAGGAAGTGGAGGCAGAATTTTCACAACTCACTACACCTTTCAGTCCCCTTCCTGCCATACAGAGGCCTGCAGCACCCTTACTGGCAGACGAAAGATCGGTTACCCCCACACCACTGCCTAGCACCTCCACACCACAAATAACAACTCACAGAGCTGACACCCCTACCCCCACCCTTCAACAATACAGACAGAAGCGGAGAAGAACGGTTTCCCCAAATACAACAGAGCAACAGTTATTGGACATAATAACACAACCCACTACACCTGTACCACCAAATGTCCCCACACAGGAGGATGAAATTTATTATTTTGCCCTCAGTTCTACCAGAAAGACTCGGGAGATAAATTGATATAACAGCGTATATTTATTAACAGCCCAGCAAGCATGAATTTATAAAGTTCTTTGGCGTAGGCCCCGTCCTTAGAGAGCAATGCGAGGGTAGCGGAATCTGCATATCCTGCCTGAAGACGAAGGCAGGGGCGCAGCCGACCCCCCCTGGAGGTTAAGGAAGGGACCATCCTGGTGGTGGTGGGGAGGATGAAGGGGGAGGTGCCATCTGGGTGGTGGTTGGGGAGGATGGAGGTACTTGGCAGCGTCAGCATCTGCGAACTCAGACGAGTGTAAGTACCGATCTTTTATACTGTGAGTGTTAGCACATGATTGGTTAGGAGAGAAGTAATACGTGGCACGCTGATTGAGTCTTCCTGGCAGAACCTACGCTGAAGCTGTCATTTTAATTCCGAAACTGAATCGGTTGCTTCCCAGAAACCGTTCCAGGGCACAAATACACATAATGACCTACCTGGCTGACCTGGAGTTAGAAGATGAGGTTCAGAGGCAACAAGCGACAGCATCACATACAGTGTTCCCTAGCAGAGGAAGCCAGCACCCACAATCTGGATTTCAGCCTATTCACCCCACACCCTACCATGAGGAACTAACCCACCATCACGCCCACCAAGTCACTCCTCTGCCAATGTCCACCATGCCTGAAAAACATTCCAGCACTTACCATCGACTGTAGTAGATTGTTTAGCATTCCAAAAGTTTTTTTTTTTACTTAATCCAACCATTTGTTGTAAATAGTTTAGCAGTTTCAATTCTTATTTTTTGTATTGTTCATGTTGTTAAGCATGTAGCCTATGTTCATAATAATTTTATGCATGACTTTGTTGAGATATTGGTTCAATATACTTAATAAACCTTTTTTAGTTGATTTACCCAAGTCAAATATATTTATTTGAAGCATGAAACTAGTGCAATACATATTTTAACTTAATTGAAGCAAAATACATTTATTCATTAATATTTAAAAATACATACAATGGCCTAATATTTACCTCAGTGTAACTGCAAGTCGCTGCTTGGGTTCAATAGACTGCCTGTAGTTTGTTGTTTGCCTTGTTAGTTGGCCTCCAATCAGGGAAAGAATGTGATTCATTTGCTCTGCATTCATCCTGAAATAGTTTAGGTGGTGGTCACGGTCAAGGCGGAGTTCAGCGACAAGATGGTAATATGCACCATATACTCTCCTTCGTCGGTTCATGGAGTGAACCCAAAGTCTGCGTCTTTTCCGTAGTCTTCTTAATAGCAAATACAGCGCAATGGCCTTCCTTCCACAACTCGCACTACACGGTAAACAAAGTCAACAAAAACAAAGATGAACCAAAAGTTAAGCTATAATATATTAATAAAATAAGCTTCTTAAAATAAGTCTTTTCTCTTAAATATATTTCAAAACAAAATAAAGCAATGCCAACTTACCCATTACAGAGTAGGTTACTCTGTCTGTAGCTACACACGCCACGGTTCAGTTTTGCGTGTCAAACGCTGCCAGTGTGGAAGCAAAACGCGCGTGTCCTGCTTCCGCTCACTGTACGCACTGCTCATGCGCTGCTGACGCTCTTCTAGCGCATGCAGTGTGAAACCGGCGTCAGTCTCATCCCGCCCAGTTCGCTTCGCTTTTGTCCAGTCCGGCAAAACATTCTAGTTTCTACATCTAGAAACTAAGCTGTGCGGTGCAGGGAACAACTCTGATTATTGGCTCGTCATGGAGCCAGCGCTAGATTGGCTTTGCAAAAAAAAAAAAAACTTTCATATGGAGCGTTCTATGAACAGAATGACGCATTTAAATTATCGCACGATCACGCGAATTTGATCGTGTGAAGCCAAAATCGTAATCGTGATTAAAATTCGATTAATTGTGCAGCCCTATTACACACTGCCTCCGAAACTTTTCTCCGTCATTAAAAAAAATTGGATCGGGTTCGATTTTCTGCGTTTTCCGCATCCGTAGCAAGCATTGAATTCGGACTCAAGGATGAAAAGGAAAAGGACCTTTACAGTGGTTCTCAATTCCAGTCCTCGTGACCCAACTTCTTTTACTTCAAAAACTATTTAGCAGCTTACAGGACAGCGGATTTTAAAAGTTCTGCCTACAAAGGCTGAGTTAATTTAATGGACAAAAACACGTACTGTAAGAGCCATTTTGTCTTTATTTAAACCTTGTTATGTAAGTGTATGTCCAGTAGGGGTCTCTCTTTGAGTAATTGGTTACTGAATATAGGTAGGAACCTTCCTTCAGGAGGCAGGTGTTGCTGGAGGGAAGGTGCACACAGTTGTTTGACCTCTACGCTATGCTACACGGAGTTATGCTATATGCCATGCTGTGCAATAGGAAATCTGTACTGGTGAAGGACTTGGAACTGTGATTTA
The DNA here is from genome assembly GCA_033366665.1 of Phoxinus dragarum. Lineage (NCBI taxonomy): Eukaryota > Metazoa > Chordata > Actinopteri > Cypriniformes > Leuciscidae > Phoxinus > Phoxinus dragarum. The sequence goes on along the minus strand of JARPMJ010000856.1, from coordinate 29,920 downwards.
TTTACTGTTTGTTGGACTCTTGCCTAATAGAAATGAAGATCAGTCATGGTAAAATAAATCTACAATGTAAGCATATTAACTTGTGTGTGGACATTGCAGTGAATACCCGTGCACAACCGTTAAAGGTGGGGTATGTAATTCTCTTTTTTGGCCATTTTTTCAAAATCACTTAAAATCCTATTCCTAACTCACTTACAGCCATTGAGTTAGAAGCACTGAAATAAAAATTAAGCAATTTAATCATCTGTGGAACGGGCCGGACTCGAAAAACACCAGCCAATCATTTCCAAGACCACCTAGAATCATTGGACAGTAAGTGTGTCAATCAATCGGTCGTGCCATCCCCCCCGCCATGTCCATGTTCTTTGAATGGGTGGACTCAAAGGAAAGAAGGTAGGACCATTTGAATTGTGTATTTTCAAAATCTGGCAGCCGTTTTGCAAATCACATACCCCACCTTTAACAAGCACCGTCCAGCAGCCCTCAGCTGCTTAAAGTAATAAATAGACTTGGCTGCTTACACTTAAACATAGTATAGTATAATATACAATAGTGAGCCTACATTCTGACGTACAACCCAGAAGCGCTGCGTTGTTACACTACGTGAACTCACTCAGAGGCCCACACAGAAGTAAATTAATAGTTGAATAAAGTCGTTATTTTGGGGGTTTTATGCGCACAAAAAAGTATTCTCGTCGCTTGATAAACTTAAGGTTGAGGCACTGTAGTCCCTTGGACTATTTTATCAATGTTTTTACTAACTTTCTGGGCAGGTAAGTTTAAATCACAATAGAATTTAATCAAAAATATCTTAATTTGTGTTCTGAATATGAACGAAAGTCTTACGGGGTTGGAACAACATGAGAGTAATTACTGACAGAATTTTCATTTTTGGATGAACTAAACCTTTAACCATTTCTGTTAACTTTGTGTAATATTTCAATAAGTCTGGGCCATTCAAAGCGTGACATCTTGTGTAATTAATATCAAAACAATTGGTTAGATTTGCATTCTCTACAGAGTTAACTTCCTTTTTTTTTCTTTTTTTTTTTGGGAAGCTGACCTCTGAAGCAGGGCTAAACATAACCAACTTTACATGAGTTTACATATTCAAGTTTATATAGGGACTGACCCAGACATCTTCTTATTTGTACGTCTTTCAAATAGTATTCGTACAGAATACACATCACTCAGGGTCACAACACAATCTTGTTCTAGCATTGATTCAGCACTTCACTGGAAAGATGAAAGCATCCATCTGTCTCCTGATTGTCATCTGTGGACTGGCTAAAGCTTTGATAAGAGAGCATTTCTATTTGACTATCTTCAAAAACTGGACTGATGCTCAGAGTCACTGCAGGGAATATTACACCGATCTGTCAACAATCACAAGTCAAGAAGAACAAGACATGCTTATACAGCTTGCAGGAGGAAATAGTTTAGACAAATGGATTGGCCTGTATAGGAACACATCCAAAATTGAACAGTTTCTGTGGTCTGATGGATATTTATTTTCTTACCATAAGTGGGAATCCGGTCAGCCCAATAATGTTAATGGAAATCAGTACTGTGCGTCCTTAAGGGACACCTGGTTTGACTTTGAGTGCCCTAAGTTACGTACTTTTTTCTGCTATAGGATGTTTATTCTTGTTAAAGAGAAGAAGACATGGGATGAAGCTCTGCAATACTGCAGGACTCTCCACACTGATCTGGCAAGCATGACCACTGAGAGACAATTACAGTTAGTAAAAAAAGTGACGATGGAGTCCCAGACCGAAAGTGTGTGGACGGGCCTGCGTTACCTGGTTGGAGAATGGTTCTGGGTTAACGACAAGCCTCTGGGGGATCAAATCTCACTGCCAGAGTGCCCAGATCAACCCTATCGTTGTGGAGCCCGCAACACAAAAACTGACAAATGGGAGAACAGAGACTGTGCTGAGAAGCTCAACTTCATCTGCAACTGAAAACAAAGGTGAGGAAGTTCAATTAAAAATTATCTTGACAATTATTTAACATAAATGTAGCTACATGTATTTTAATGGGCTTTAACAAATAATCAAATAAAACATTCTAAATATTGTTAAAAATAACAACTTAAAAACAAGTACAATTTTGTTTTGTTTCACATCTGAAATAATTATGTCATATATTTTTAGGAATATTACCCGATGCTGAGATTGAACTGGAGAGGAATATCTGGTTATCATCAAATATACATGCATATTCAGGAACTCATATGTTGGTTTTGGTGTATGATGATTTGTACTGGTTATCATTTTGGTTTATTATATTTAATATAGAAATATTAGAGGGAAATATATATCAAATGAAATGCAAGAACATGTCAATATTTTATTTATGTTTGTATATTTATTTAGAGGCACCATTTCACAGTTACATTTTGTTCAGAGACTAATTTTCCAAAGACACTTTCTTTTCATTTAGGTTTGTGAACTGAATTCGTAGGATGATGTTAACAAAGTATATTAAAGGGCACCTATTATGCCCCTTTTCACAAGATGTAAAATAAGTCTCTGAGTGTGTATGTGAAGTTTTAGCTCAAAATACCCCACAGATAATTTTTTACAGCATGTTTAATTTATCATTTTTGGGGGGCTGGGGAAAACGCACCATTTTATTGTGTCTCCTTTAAAAGTTAATGAGATGTGATTCCACGCACAGGGGGCGGAGCCTAACTAGCTCGACTCAGAGCCAGGACAATCTCATCTCACAGAAAGATAATAATATCAAAACAGAAACACACAGTAATGGTGTTTCGGACAATAATGCCCACAGAGCTAGAGAATATGCTGAATAGAGATAGAACAGGTATGTTTATTTTAATTACGTTTATAACTTGTATGCCATCTGCTCCACTATTTAATACAAGCCTGCTGTAATAGACCTCGTCTGAATGATGACCAAAATATACTGATGAGTTCAATTAAGTTTATTGTACATCACACAAAAGATGAAGCGTTAGTTTTACTGCAGAAAATCACTGTAAGAATAAACACCGTATAAGAAGTGCGCATTATGTTAAGTCTTATCCATAAACTCTCTCTCTCCCTTTCATTATCATGGAACATAAGTAAGGGTTAATGCCCGACGAGGTGTCCATTATCAGGTTTTAATGGACGAAGGCGAGCGGAGGACGGTTGCCTCCGCCGAAATCCATTAAAACCTGACAATGGACCTCGAAGGGCATTAACCCGCTTATACCATGGTCACTTGCCAAATAACACATTTTTAAAACATTAGTTTATATTTTAATTAGTTTTACAATCGAAATCTAAAGTTACAAGTTACAAACAATAACTTGGTTTCCTTGGTTACGCCTGACAGTTTATTTAGGTGTCCTCTATCACTTTTTAACGGACACCCTGCAGCCAATCAGAATCGAGTATTCACCCAGACCATGGTATAACGTTACACAGCGAAGTACACAAAACACTCGTTACAACTAACAGTCAACAAATATATACACACCTTTTGAGTGGGTGCTTTATAAACTGGTAAACTGTACAGTATATCTTTAAAACGACTGGATGAGCTCGATGTCACGGTTCATGAATCCACTGTCTCATTCTGGTGTTTTGTGTGTGTGTATGTGTGTCTGTGTGGGCGTGGTTACCAATTGCACTGATTGTTTGCACCAGCTGCTGTTCATCACCGTTCCCTTTATATGTTCTGTAAGATCCTTCTAATATTGTCAGATCGTTGTGGCTTCCCCGGTGTCGTGTCCTGTTCTCCGTGTGACTCTCTCTCTTCCTCGTGTGGACTACCTGTTGCTGTGTTTCTCTTCGTGGATCGTCGCCTTGTCTGGATGTTTATTGTTCCTGGTTCCTGAGCACATCGTTCACCGCACGTCATCTTCTGGGTTGCCCATCGACGTCCCTGTGTCATCCTGTCATCTGAGTGTTTGTCCCCGACCTGTGTGTTTGTTCCTGAGCTTTTCCTGACCAACTCAATAAACGCCTTTTACTTACAATTGTATCCGTTGGTGTATTGTTACAGAACGATCTGACCATCATGGATGCAGCAAGTGCGGCCAGTTTGAGCGACTTCATCTCGCACAGCGTCACAAGAATGGATCAACAAGGAGAGGAGATCGCGAACACAGGTCGCACGGTTCATGCACTCGTGACACAGGTGTCCGAGCTCACCCAACGGCTACAACATCTACAAGCTCCCGCTGCGCCGCCCACACCGCCTGTTCAGCCCCCCCCACCGCCGCCGCAAGAGAATCTGCCTGAGCCTCGTCTGCCCACGCCTGAGGGTTATTCAGGTGAGCCTGAGTACTGTAGAGCTTTTCTCACAAGATGTTCTATGCACTTTGCTTTGCAGCCACGGACCTTTTACAACGAACAGTCCAAAGTGGCGTTCATTTTTACTCTTCTGTCGGGGAAGGCGGCTCTCTGGGGAACGGCGGTGTGGGAGAACCAGGACACCTGCTGCGCCTCGTTCCAGGCACTCTCCGTGGAGATAAGAAGAGTGTTCGATCGGGCAGTGGCGGGTCGGATTATTCCATCCAATTCCGCACCCTGGCTGCAGAGTGCCAGTGGAACGAGGAGGCGCAGTGGGACATGTTCCTGCATGGGCTGGCTGACCGTGTCCAGAAGGAGATATACATCTTGGACCTTCCTAAGTCTCTTAATGGCCTGGTGGAGCTGGTGCTGAGGGTTGATTCACGTCTAAACCGCACGACTCATCGGGTGCGTCCGAATCGGTTTCCGGAGGTTCCACGGACCAGCGACGAGGGCGCGGTCAGCCCAGTGTTCGACCATGAGCTCGGCTTTCCCGGGAGGAGAGGGAAAGGCGGAGATCCCAAGGACTCTGCCTGTACTGTGGCAAGGCTGGCCATTTTCTCTACTCTTGCCCGGTAAAAGAGCAAGCCCGGTAGTAAGTATGAGGCTACTATCGGGTGGGATCTCCGCCGAGAAGACCTCATCACCATCATCGACTCTCCTCCCGGTAAGACTGAGATGGGCAACCTCCACGCACGCCACTCAAGCACTACTGGATTCGGGAGCAGAGGGTAATTTTATGGACTTCAGTTTTGCATCCAAGCTCCAGATTCCCATCACTTCTCTCACACACCGTATATCTGTCAACGCACTTAACGGACAAGAACTTCCCAGGATCTCTCACGCTACTGAAACCATCACACTCATCACGTCTGGCAATCACACGGAAAATATCTCATTTCTTCTCATGGACTCCCCATAAACACCAGTAGTTTTGGGGCATCCTTGGCTCGCCAAACACAACCCCCATATTGACTGGCACAACAATTCCATTTCCTCCTGGAGTAATCACTGTCATGAGTCATGTCTGTTGTCTGCCTGTTCGTCTGTGTCTGGTTCTTTGTTTCAGAAGGAGGCAGTGGATTTGTCTAACGTGCCCGCAGAGTACCTCGACCTGAAGGAGGTGTTCAGTAAGTCTCGTGCTGCTTCTCTTCCTCCGCATCGTCCCTATGACTGTGCTATAGACTTATTACCAGGTAAGTCTCCGTCTAAGGGCAAACTTTACTCTCTTTCTGTTCCTGAGAGGGAGGCCATGGAGAAATATATTTCTGATTCTCTAGCCTCTGGGTTCATCCAACCTTCCTCTTCTCCTGCGGGGGCGGGGTTCTTTTTTGTTGGAAAGAAGGATGGTTCTCTGCGACCTTGCATTGATTACCGAGAGCTGAACAACATCACGGTAAAGAATACCTATCCTTTGCCGTTGATGTCTTCAGCTTTCGAGAGGTTGCAGGGAGCATCCATTTTCACAAAATTGGACTTGCGTAACGCTTATCATTTGGTTCGCATCAGGAAGGGGGATGAATGGAAAACCGCATTTAATACCCCTAGGGGGCATTTTGAATACTTGGTCATGCCTTTCGGCCTGTCCAACTCCCCAGCGGTTTTCCAAGCACTCGTCAATGACGTGTTGAGAGACATGGTCGATCAGTTCATTTATGTTTACCTGGATGACATATTGATTTTTTCTTCGTCTCTCCAGGAACACGTTCAACATGTCAGACGAGTGCTTCAGAGATTGTTAGAGAATGGGCTTTTTGTCAAGGCGGAGAAATGCGCGTTTCATGCACAGTTTGTTTCTTTCCTAGGGTACATCGTCTCCTCTGAGGGAATGCGCATGGATCCTGACAAAGTTAAGGCGGTGATGGATTGGCCAAGTCCAGATTCCCGTAAGGCCCTACAGCGGTTTCTGGGGTTCGCCAATTTCTATCGGCGGTTCATTCGCAATTTCAGCCAACTAGCCGCTCCTCTGACTACCTTGACCTCCCCCAGAACTGCGTTCAGGTGGTCCGATACTGCGGAAGCAGTATTCACCAACCTTAAGAGTCGTTTAATTTCGGCTCCCATTCTTGTCACCCCTGATCCCACACGTCAGTTCGTGGTGGAGGTCGACGCGTCAGAGGTGGGGGTAGGCGCGGTTCTTTCCCAACGTGCTCCCTCAGACGACAAGATGCATCCCATCGCTTGTCGCCTGCCGAACGTAACTATGACATTGGTAACCGAGAGTTGTTGGCGGTCGAATTAGCGTTGGAAGAATGGCAACATTGGTTAGAAGGGTCTTTTATCGTTTGGACCGATCATAAGAATCTTGAATATATTAGATCTGCTAAAAGACTCAACTCCAGGCAGGCTCGGTGGGCACTTTTTTTCGGACGTTTTGATTTTGTTCTCTTGTACCGCCCGGGTTCCAGGAACATCAAACCCGATACTTTATCTCGTATTTTTGGTCCATCCGAACGCCCGGTTACTCCCGAGTGTATTTTACCTGAGAAAGTAGTTATCTCCGCACTCACATGGGAGGTCGAGTTGAAGGTCAAGATAGCCTTAGAAGGGGTAACGCCTCCGCCCGGTTGCCCACCGGGTCGTTTGTTTGTTCCGGAGGGGTTACGGTCCGACGTTATTCGATGGGGTCATTGCTCCAACGTGGCTTGTCATCCAGGAGTAAGTCGTACCAGCAGTTTGGTAAAGCAACGATTCTGGTGGCCGTTAATGATCCGTGATGTTCGCGATTTTGTTTTGGCTTGCTCGATTTGTGCCACTAGCAAGACATCTAACCGACCTCCTGATGGTTTTCTCCGACCGCTGTCTGTCCCTTCGAGACCCTGGTCCCACATCGCGCTAGATTTTGTCACCGCCCTCCCGCCCTCTAATGGCATGACGGTTGTTTTGACCGTAGTGGACCGTTTCTCGAAGGCGGCACATTTCATTCCCTTGCCCAAATTACCTTCAGCCAAGGAGACAGCGGTCACGGTCGTTGATCACGTTTTTCGGTTACATGGCCTCCCAAAAGACGTGGTCTCTGACAGGGGTTCCCAATTTGTGTCCAAATTTTGGCGCGAGTTTTGTAAGTTATTGGGGGCCACGGTCAGTCTGTCTTCGGGTTATCATCCCCAGAGCAATGGTCAATCCGAGCGAGCCAACCAGGATTTAGAGAGAACGTTACGATGTTTGGTAGTCAAGAATCCTTCATCCTGGAGCCAGCAACTTTCTATGGTTGAGTACGCACATAACTCGTTACCAGTGTCATCAACGGGCCTCTCTCCGTTTAAGTGTAGTTTAGGTTACCAGCCACCAATTTTTCCGAGTCTGGAATCCGAAGTCGCCCACGCATTCGTCCAGAGGTGTCGCCGCACTTGGACCAGAGCCCGGGAGACTCTGCTCCAAGTGGGGAGGCGCATGAAGGCCAAGGCCGATCGCCACCGGTCAAAGCCTTCCGTATACGTCGTGGGTCAAAAGGTGTGGCTTTCTACCAAGAACATTCCGCTCCGCTCCGTTTCAAACAAACTAGCTCCTAAATTTATTGGCCCGTTCCCTGTCACCAAGATTATTAGTCCGGTGGCAGTCCGACTCAAACTTCCTCCGGCGTACAGGAGAATTTGTCCCGCTTTCCATGTGTCTAAAATCAAGCCCGTGTTTTATTCTCCTATTAACCCGCCAGTCCCGGTACCCCCCCCAAGTTGGGTACCTGCTAGAGACATTCTGGATCACTCCCTTATCGATGATTACAATCGACTGGTAGGTTCGGCTTGAAACACCAGGAGGCGTTCCTAGGGGAGGGGGGGTACTGTCACGGTTCATGAATCCACTGTCTCATTCTGGTGTTTTATGTGTGTCTGTGTGGGCGTGGTTACCAATTGCACTGATTGTTTGCACCAGCTGCTGTTCATCACCGTTCCCTTTATATGTTCAGTAAGATTCTTCTCATATTGTCAGATCGTTGTGGCTTCCCTGGTGTCGTGTCCTGTTCTCCGTGTGACTCTCTCTCTTCCTCGTGTGGACTACCTGTTGCTGTGTTTCTCTTCGTGGATCGTCACCTTGTCTGGATGTTTATTGTTCCTGGTTCCTGAGCACATCGTTCACCGCACGTCATCTTCTGGGTTGCCCATCGACGTCCCTGTGTCATCCTGTCATCTGAGTGTTTGTCCCCGACCTGTGTGTTTGTTCCTGAGCTTTTCCTGACCAACTCAATAAACGCCTTTTACTTGCAATTGTATCCGTTCGTGTATTGTTACACTCGAGCTGTCATGAAGTGCTCACTCTCACTTTCATTTCTGCCGTGATCAGTAACGTTAGTCCTGTTGCTCCGGAGACTGTAAGCTGGATCACGAGAGCAGTTGTACTGATCAATCCTCAAGTAACAACGAGAGTAAATGAAGACTGCTATGTTGATTCTAACATCCAAAAAACCAAACACCTCAATCGCTTTCGGAGACATTCTACAGCTGCTCCAGCGTCGAAACAATGGCGGACTGTGTCCAGCTCACTCAGGGCGGGTCAATCAACAGTCGTGGGCGGGGCTTGTGCAATTCTACGTCACATAGAGCATCACAGTCCCGCCCACAGCCGGTGCCGTAAGTAAAAATTCAATACAATTTCTCCATTGACAGTTGGGGTATAAGCCATAAAAACGTAACCACACATGGTAGACTTAAAACCAGCTACGGCTGTACTAAGCGATTGTATATGCTCATATAAACGCCAAAAGTTCATGGGGCACTAACCTTGTTTTGAGATAAATGCCTTTTATTCGCGATGTCTTGGTTAAGTACTTCATTACCCACAATCCTGAACAATCCCACAATCCCACAGTGATGCATCTGATTGGTGGAAGTCGTGTAAACCCCGCGAAGGTCCGTGAAAAAACAGAGCGTTGCCATGGAAGCAGGATTCTAACAGTAGAGAAGGAACGGACTGTTTTCTTTAGCGGAAGCAATATAAATAGTTTTTAAACCAATAAATTCCTTTTTAAATTAATATTTTGTGTCAAATTATTGATTTATTTGGTAGGTAGCCATGTAATAAGCGGGATAATGTATAGCGAGGCGGTTGTTATAGCGAATACAACTCGCGAAAGGCTGATTATGACCCTGACGCGAAGCGGATGGGCCTTGAATCAGCCTGATTCAATAATTTGACACAAAATATTAATTACATTATCCCTTACTTATCGTTCACTGTAGATAGGCTACTAGCCTTCATATGGTATTGTCATATCAAGCATTTTATGATGCCACTGTCAAAACAATATTTAGCCTAGGCATAACTTTACCTCTTCATGCATTTACTGAACATTTGTGTAATAATTCATGGCAAGTTAATAAACTGAATATGATGGTCCAAAAAGATCTTTCGCGGTTGCTTCAGTCGACTTCAGTGAGGCGCGGTGGGTTATGGGACGAGTAGTTCCTTCGCTCGGAAATGAAAATATGTACACAGTCTTGTACCTTTGCCTTTTTTTGGATTTTCTCTTCGTTTTTTCACTCGAAATGATATGTTGTATGCTTATGAGTTCAGCCATAGCTGGTTATCCTCAGACATGCTCTAAAACTCTTTAGATACGGATTTTTCCAAAAGTCAATGGGAGAAATGAATGGGAAATTTACTTCAGGCACCAAAGCCCTCTCGGGCTGTGGGCGGGACTGTGATGCTCTATTGCATTGATTCTGAGAACAGCTCGTTGATTTAAAAAAAAAAAAAACACTGGTTGGATTTTTATCATTATAGGGTGGTTGTGTACACACTGCCAACACACATTTATGTTCAAACACCATGTAAAAGTGAATTTTGCATAAGAGGTGCCATTTAAACTTAGTTCTCTGCTGCTCTATTTCTCTTTTGTTAAGTGTCATTGTAACGTTTACCATGATGTAATACATATTCATCTCTCCTTTTAATCTCATCTGCCCTTCCTGAAATAATGTTTTGATATTAGCCTGTTTGTAGACTCAATAATTTATAATACAAACATTATATTAATCTTAAAATTACTAATTTAGTACACCATACATATCATTATGTAATGTTAATAAGCTCATTAATACTTTCATTGATTTTATGTTATCAGGCAATAATATTTTTAGTTTAAAAGAATGTCTCTCTCTAAAGCATGTTAACCTGAGCACAACCCTTCAATTCCTTATTTGTGCGGTACTGCAAGAAATCTGCCCTTGTGTTGGTCTGGTTAATTGGAAAACACCAGTAAAGCAAAAGGCACTGTTGAAGTATGTGAAATGTATGATTTATTTAAAAAGCAAAGGTAAAACATGTCTTCAGTTGTGCATCAGGGCCCGTATGTATAAAGCGTGTCAAAATTCTATAAGAATGACGTCATTTTAATATTATTTACTGTGGCTGAGAGAGCTCAACGCGCTGCAACTGATGAAAACACATGCAACTAGAAAAAACACCCGCAAATTAAGAAAACATCTTCATCAGTTGTACAACACACGTGTGCTCCAATTCTCACAACACAGCCAAATACAGAAATGCGCTGCAAATAGCACAGACCACAGCGGAAATGTTTCCAGGGGACTCCAATAAATGACGAACCCGGCTGGGAGATGCTTGCTCAATGTCTACTTTTTTATTATATTTTATTTTTAAAAAATTGTTTTTTTATTGCAAATCATACAGAGATGACATGTTTATGACATACAACTTTGTATACAATATACAAAATGTATTCACAATATGTTCAATGTCATCAGAATACAAAGAGCTGAAAACAAAAACAAAAAAATTATAATAAAAAATAATACAAGATAAAGAAAAAGAGCATGAGGGTAAGATATTAATCTGCACATCACATTTCTACAATGTCTTGTTAAATGGCTAGAGAGAGTTAAATGGCTTGATTGTGAAGATATTCTTTTTGTAACTGACATTGTAAGACATGTAAACTTCTTCCACTCTACAAATCAATGCACTAACTACAGAAATAAACTGATAAAAAAAACTGATAAAAAAAAAAGCTCAGGAAAAATAATGCATTGACAACAACATAATTTATAAAAATTTCACTGGTTCTCTCTTGTTTTTGCATGTGCTTATAATTTCTTAGCATGATTTTGCATGTGTCATTACATTATCACAAATAAAACAATTGACTAAGCACAACTACACAATATGCTTACAAAATCTTTAACACATTTGTTATAATATTTGGACAAAGGGTGAAGATGCAAATTTTCCTAGGCTGGTCACGTACCAAGCAGCAAAACAAGCCACTTTTATGAGGCCGGCTTCCCTGGAGTTGTTGGACCCATTGATGGAACTCATGTTTGCATCATTGCTCCAAACGTAAATACTGTATATCGATAGAAAAGGATTCCGTAGCATCAACACTAATTTATAATAATTTAGCATAATGCAAATCCATTTTTTAAAATACATTTAAATATCAAAATAAACGTTTTAGTGTCTTATGGTCTTTAACTGTAGAGGATGAAGTTGCAGTACATCCTTACAAATGCAAATTGTATTCGAAGAAATTACAGAAGAAATTCGAAGAAATTACAGAGTACAGGTTTTTGGTCCAATAAGTAATACCTCAGTCTTAGCTGAATTTAATAGAAGAAAATTACAGGTCATGCAATATATTATATCTTCAACACACTCTATCAACTTAGATAATTTAGAGAATTCATCTGGTCGTGATGAAATATATAACTGAGTATCATCGGCATAACAGTCATGTTTTCTTATAATATTACCAAGTTGCAGCATATATATTGAAAATAGCAGAGGGCCTAACACAGATCATTGCGGCACTCTATAATTTACTGACATTATCTTAGATGATTCCCCATTTAATAAAATGGTAGTGGTCTGATATGATCTAAACCACCTTAATGCCTGTCACTGAATACCAGTGTAATTTTGTATTCGATCTAAGAGTATTTTATGATCTATAGTGTCAAGTAGTCAAGGCCTGCGTCGGGGAAAAAAGCTGCATGAACACAGAGAGAACTACAGCCTGCAGATACACAAACCATAAACAAAGCAGTGTGTGTTTACCATTTTGAATAATCCTGCAAAACACTTTCCACTCTGCTCAAGAAATATTCACCAAGGAACACTCAGGTAAGATGACGTAACATAAGAACAGCCTTCTATCTGTACCATTTTGACGACTTGCTCGCTGTTTTGTTATTATTCTCGTGCACTGACTCGTTTACTAAGCTGAAAAGCCAATTAGAGTTCCCTCTCTCACAGACGGCCTGATGCGGATTGAACAAAAAACCCAGACGGCATCCGACTAGAGCCAACAGTGTGGAACACACCGGAAAAACTGTCGGCCGACGCTCAACAACGACCCAACATTGCCCGACGGCTGATCGCCAGCTTGATGTGTCCCGGGCCTTAGACATAAATTGAAGATTTGAAATGTGTCTGTTATTTGCTAATTCATTTCTGATCTAATTGTGATTTCTTAATGAGGAGTTTAATAACTGTCAGCTTTGTCATGATTCTGCCTTCTAGTTCTTGTCTTTCTTTAAGTCTTGAGGCAGGATCATGACAGACCCATGTTTTATGTGCAAACACATGGCCTTGTTGGGCCATGTGCTTGTGTTGTCTCGTCTTCTAGCCCCGCCCTCCTTGTTCTCCTCGTTAGTCATTATTGCTTTACCTGTGTCACCTGTTACGTTATCATTAGTCTCGTCATTATTGCTTTACCTGTGTCACCTGTTTTGTTATCATTAGTCTCCCTATTTATTCCCCTTGTGTTTGCTGTCCTGTGTCGGGTTCATTGTTAATCCTTGTCATTCTGTGAGTATCTTGTGAAGAGCTGCTGTCCTGTTGCGCTATTGCCTGTATTAATTCTTTGTTTTCTTGTAGTTATCTGTCACAGTCTAGTTAGTTGTTCTGTCTATGTTTTGCCCCCTCGTGGGTTTTGTTTTCTCTGTTTTGTCAACAATAAATTGTGTTAGTGCATTCTGTCTGCGATTGGGTTCGTTCCACCTTCACCCTCATAACAAGCTTGAAAGGTCTTGGAACATAACCTACAGATAAAGACGAGTTACTAATATTGAGAAGAGGCTCTTCTGCTACAGGTAACAACTTGTACAGTAATTTAGTGGGTATTATTAGTAACAGTAACTGATATTATTTACCATGATATTGTACAGGAAGATAATAAAATATTCAATATTGCCAATTTTCCTGAGCTTGCTGCAATATAGAACAATGTATATAAAGTAATCACTTAAGATGCAGGATGTTTTGGTGCATTCATGCCCTCCTGAGAACTGTGTATTTAAGAGTTGGGAAGTTGTACTTACGACGTCAGGTGTATTCAAATCACTTTGGTTGAGTAAGACGATGATGAACCTGCTCCTTTTTAATTACAAAAAATACAGCAAGGTGTATTTAACTCTACTTATACAAGATGTTGAACAAAGTGCATCAATAATTTTTTTTTTTTTTTTGAAGCCACTGTAATTGAATTGTTTAATGTTCTATCGTAATTGTATGATACTATATTTTGCAACTTGGTTAGTTTATTGTAAATGAAAATAAATGTCAAATATTTCAACAAATTCATCAACAGAAGCTGCATACATTGCATCTACAAAGTTTTTCTCACTGACAAGCCCCCAACTCAGAAACTCGAAGTTCAAAGAAAATCTAGTTTCCAACTTGTAATGTGCTGTTCATGTGCCCTCAGCTCGTGAATTGGATCTTTCCGGAGTCTGATGTGTCCCACAGAATATGGCTAACCAATTGTACACACTATATGCACTCAATCAAATACCCTCCCTTTCTTGAACAATAAGCCTCACCTACAGATTACCATTGAATGCTAATTTTTATAAACAAGATTTGACTAATTACTGAATCTAAAAATAATAATAAAAAATAATAATCGGCAATACATTATTTTGATGGTTCCCTTTAGACATTTATTTTACTTAGTAACATTGCACCTACATGTCAACTAACTAATTTTAGTAGAGTAGAGACTCTGAAGAAGACGCATGGGCGTCGAAGCGTTAGTTATTTTGCACTAATAAAAATAATTTAAACGTTGGTTGCTCCGGTCCTGCTCCTTGGTCCTAGCTGGACCTCGGGTGTCCTTGGTTAATCTGTTAAAGCCTTATTGGGATGGTTCCCAAACAGTCACTCAACTGATTATAAGTAAATTTGCAAGTTCAACTTATTCTATACCTGAACCACTTATTATACTAATCCTATAACCATACTCCTAGGAGTCAACTAATACTCAACTAATACTCTAATGAGTTAATTGACAGGTGCAATGCTAGTCAATAGTTCTTAGAACAACATCTTTGGAATGCTTTATGATGTTATTAATATTTGCTGACTGTTTTTGTTTCCATAAAACATTGTGAGAACAATTGTAATCCTTGTAGTGTTTGTCAGTCAATAAATTTTTTTTTGTATAGTGCTTTTCACAACATTGTTTCAAAAAAGCTTTACAGAAAATCATGATATTATAATCTTTATAATATCTTAATATATTCTTATAGTCGTATTTAGCAGATTCACATCAAGGAATGTTCTCGGAACTTTGGCTAATGTTCTGGCATGGTTATCTCAAACTTATGAACAGATTTTCTTCCAGTAATGTTAATAGAGCAAACGATCAAAGTTATCTTTAAAAACGTTCTCAAAAGTTAGCATAAAAACGTTACTTATACATTGTCCATGGAACGTATTTGTTTGTAATGTTTTAGTTTAATGTAAATCTAAATCTTTTTTTCGTTTTACGTTACTACCTGTTTGATAATTTAAGAAAATTAAAGAAAACTGAAGAGAAGGGAACAAAAACTCACAGGACACATGTATGAGGAACAAACAAGCAGGTATACACTGACTTCATAGACCAAATGCATTATAAGCAATCAGGACCATAATATGGAGCCAGATCAGTCTCATTAATAATTCACGCAAAAAAACATGATTCACACATGCGTATCCAATTTCACATGCATGAAATCAAATTCACGCGCACACAAAAAAAAATTGACGTGCGTGAAAAAAAAAATATATTCACAAAAAGCAATTCACATGTCGTCCCCTTGGAATTATAAGGTTCTATCTGCATTCTGACTGGTTTTGAGATATTGAGCTTTAAAGTTTTTGCATTCCATTCGACTGAGTAGAAAGAACCTTTTTATTTTCCAAATAAAAAGTTCCAAAATGTACACAACTTAAAAAACAACATCACATAATGTAAATAAGTTGACACAGAATAAGAATATGTGAATAACTCAATTTTGACAAAAATGTCAGATAGAATCTTATAATTCCAAGGGGACGATGTGCAAAATAAAACTATAGCCTATTCATAAAATACATTTCACAAATGCAAACCACAATTTGAGTGTTTAAAATGTACGAGTTTATCCTTGTGAATGTGTAAATCATCATTTGCGTGTGGATCGCATTGGATTTTGTGTATTTTTTAAACTTGCCTGGTAGCGCTCTCCTCCTACACATGCCAGCAGCCATATCACCATGTAGCCCAAGACTGGTTGCCAACTGAAGCTAAGCAGGGCTAAGCCTGGTCAGTACCTGGGTATAAGGTCCTGACTCTGTGGTCATTAAAAAAATCCCATGGTACTTCTCGTAAAGAGTAGGGGTGTAACCCCGATGTCCTGGCCACATTCCACCCATTGGCCATTACCAATCATGGCCTCCTAATAATCCCCTTCCACTGAATTGGCTTGATCACTCTCTCTCCTCTTCAGTCTCCACCTATCAGCTACAGATCTGTGTGTGATCACTCCACATCTACCAGCTGTGTGTGGTGAGCGCACTGGCGCCGTTGTACTGTGGCTGCCGTCGCATCATCCAAGTGGATGCTGCACACTGGTGGTGGTTGAGGAGAGATCCCCTGATATGATTGTAAAGTGCTTTGGGTGTACAGTAGTAATAATTTTATTTATCCTACACGGATCAGTCGTACTTTTTAGCCAATCAGATTTAAGCTTACCAATCGACTAATCATAATTACGCGAAGGCGTGCCTACCTGCATGTTACGTCATCAGCTTTCGACCACAGTTCATCACAGTATTCCTCTATTTTTTGAATGTTTAAAAAACGTTCAGAAATAACATTTTCGTAGCTTAATGGTAATGTTAGCAAACATTCTAAGAACATATTTTTGCTAGCTGGGGACCATCAAAACAAAGTGTAATTAAATAATATTCATGCCTTCAAGCTTTTTGTATCTGCTTTATGGTATTTTATATTCATATTTTCAATTTACTAATAACAAAACGTGCTTTGAATTTGAACTTGACTTGACACCTTTAACATTTCATTACATTTTATTGACAGATATAGTCAGATATATAGTATTTTTTAAATATAAGTACAACGTAAAAACACATATGTACGCAATAAGTGCATTGTATCAATTTTATTAATTTAAATGTTACATAGTAGTTAAGACACTTAATATTAAGCAGGACCAATACAGCTGATAAAGACACTGTGGCTCTGAAACCTCAGATAGTGGTTCTGAGTGAACGAGGAATAAAAGATAAAAGAGCAACCTGTACCTTTCTGGTGGAGCTCAAATTACAAAACCAAACACCTGGGAGAAGCTTAACTTCCTCTACAGAAAATAAAGTTACTAGTGAAGATACATATTTGACTATTATAACAATTACAGTCTTAGGGTGTCCTCTGGGACTTCAATATCGGAGTGGCATCGTCTGGAGAAGGGTATCATTACAGGCTGCACAATCTCTGTGTCTCTGTTTGCACTGGCCATGAATATGCTCGTGAAGTCTGCAGAAGTGGAATGTAGAGGTCCACTGTCCAGATCTGGCACCCGACAACCCCCGATTAGAGCATTCATGGACGATCTCACGGTCACCACAACCACAGTGCCCGGATGCAGGTGGCTTCTGCGAGGCCTCGAACAGCTCATCACTTGGGCAAGAATGAGCTTCAAGCCCGCGAAATCCAGGTCCTTGGTCTTGAGGAAAGGAAAAGTAGCTGATCAGTTCCGCTTCATGTTGGGAGACACCAGAATTCCATCAGTGTCAGAAAAGCCAGTGAAGAGCCTGGCCAAGCTCTTCACTCACAAACTGAAGGACACCGCTGCACGGAAGGGAACCAGCGATGACCTCGACACATGGCTCTCGGCAGTGGATAAGCCAGGGCTTCCTGGTAAGTTTAAGGCCTGGATCTACCAACATGGCATCCTCCCTCGTCTCCTCTGGCCACTGCTGATATACGAAGTCCCAATTACCACCGTGGAGGGCTTTGAGCGGAAGGTCAGCCGATTTCTCCGCAGGTGGCTGGGCCTGCCACGGAGCCTAAGCAGCATTGCTTTCTTTGGCCATAACACCAAGCTACAGCTTCCCTTTAGTAGTCTGGCAGAGGAGTTCAAGGTCACTCGAGCCAGAGAAGTCCTGCTCTACCGAGACTCAGTTGACACCAAGGTCTCCTCAGCAGGGGTAAAGGTCAGAACAGGAAGGAAGTGGCGCGCCCAGGATGCAGTGGAACGGGCGGAGGCAAGGCTGCGGCATAGCACCCTGGTGGGTACGGTGGCTACTGGGCGGGCCGGGCTTGGTAGCAATCCCAAGCCATGCTACAGCAAAGCCAGAGGAAAGGAGAAGCGGAAGCTTATCCAGGAGGAGGTACGAGCCGAGGTGGAGGAAGCTCGCTTCAGCAGAGGGGTGGGCATGTCCAAGCAGGGGGCCTGGACAAAGTGGGAGCAAACAGCTGGCCGTAAGATCACTTGGGCAGAACTCTGGAAGGCGGAACCACACCATTTCAAGTTCTTGGTCCAGTCAGTGTATGATGTCCTTCCTAGCCCTGCCAACCTGTTCATCTGGGGCCTGGTGGACTCACCTGCTTGCCAACTCTGCCAGAAAAGGGGATCATTAGAGCATATCCTCAGCTGCTGCTCAAAAGCCTTGGGAGATGGGCGTTATCGTTGGCGCCATGACCAGATCCTGAAGGCAGTAGCAGACACCATCTGCACTGGCAGTAACATTAGCAAGCAGCATCTTCCAACCAAGTCTGCAATTGCCTTTGTTCTAGCAGGAGAGAAGCCTCAGCCCCCTAGAAAGACCCAAGGGGGCTTGCTCGCAACAGCAAGAGACTGTCACCCTCGTGGTGGACCTGGGGACTCAATTGAGGTTCCCAGCCACCATTGCAGTCACATCACTACGACCGGACATGGTCTTGATGTCCGCAGCAAGTAAGGTGGTGTTACTTGAACTAACGGTCCCCTGGGAAGATAGAATGGAGGAAGCCCAGGAAAGGAAGAGGGCCAAGTACGCTGATCTGGTAGCTGAGTGTCGGAGGAATGGGTGGAAGGCCCGCTGTGACCTGTTGAAGTGGGCTGTAGGGGCTTCGCAGGCCAGTCTCTACACCGGGTCCTGGGACTCTTGGGAATTTGCAGACTGCACAGGCAAAGAGCCATCAAGATCATCCTGGAAGCCGCTGAAAATGCAGCACGGTGGCTCTGGTTAAGGAGGGGGGACGTGTGGCGTAGAGCGCTACCTGGACACAAGTCGGGGCCTGATCACCCCCGGCTGGGTCGCCCGGGTGAGGGTGCCTGATGTAAGACCCGAAACACCCTATGACCCCGGGAGTATCACTGACGATGTGTCCAGGTTGCACCACAAGGTGTATTCAAGTACTTTGCATGTCGTTTAAATAAGCTTAAATTGACGTGTCACTGAGCACTGTGAAGTGAACTTTGAAGGCATGGATGATTTGCATGCTTTATGCAAGCACAAACCTGATAGACACATGACTCATCATCATCCTGACACAGTGTTGCGAAGACTGAGGCAGCCTTTGGTCTCACGATTATTCTTCGTACAATATCTACAGAATAAACAGAAAGTTTGTATAAACTTTCAGGTGTCAATGTAAAGACTCCTATGTACTGTACAAAGTGCAATGTACCCTTGTGCTTGGTGCCATCTAGAAACTCTTTTAGAAAATGGCACACTGATGGACACTAAATAATGTCTTGTCATTTAGCCAACAGTTGCAACACTTCAACCATTGCAACAAACAAAAACTACAAGTTGGGCTTTTTCTTCTTCTATAGAAACTTGTTGACTTTTTATAGTTACTATATGCTGTATATAGTTATTTTATATCTTAGATTTGTATATTGTGTTTTTGTTTATTATCTTTGTGTATAATAATAATAAAATACAAGAACTGCTACTTTCTCATACCTCCCTTCAATTAAAGCTCTATAACTTTTGTTAAATAAATTTTTTTTCAAAAGAAACCTTCCGCAGCTGGACCTAAATTACAGACTATCAAATAAAAACTTAAATAAAAAAATAATCGATATCTGTCTTTTTATCCTTGTTTATTATAAAATTGTGAATAAATGCAATTAAATATATGCAATATTTAACCACTGTGTTGAAATTCAGAGTGTCTTCTGTACAATGAGACCCTTTTTATCCATTTAATCCAATGTATGTGGGTAGGATGCAATATTAAATTCAAGTATTCCCAATTATTTTAGCAATCAAAAATGTAGACTGTAAAAGTAGACTTGGGGACACCAGTGACTCCTTTCAGTTAAATCTCAATAACTTTTTTTTAAAGAGTTATCAAGACAGTTCTTTTTCCCCTGTTTACTGCCACCTAGTGGAATCAAAAGAAACTTTCTGAAGGGACATAGACAAAACAGGTCCAAAAATACAGATTTTCAAATAAAATATTAATTAAAAACTGTATCAAAATATGACTTTTTATATGCGTTTATCATAAAATTGTGAATAAATACAATAAAATATATGCAATATTCAACCACTGTGTTAAAATGTATAGTGTTTTCTGTAAAATGAGACGATTTTATCCATTTACTCCAATGTATGTGGGTAGGACGCTCTTTTAAAACTCAGATATGCCTAATTCTCAAAAAAATGCAAAATATGCTGAAGTAAAACGAAAGCACAAATCAATCTAAACATAAAGGTCCTTGCAAAATGAGTGCGGAATTTTCGCAGGTTAAAAAATAAGTATGACCTCACGTTGTGTCAATCACGTTTACACACTGTCTCCGAAACTTTTGTCCGTCATTAAAAAAATTGGATCGGGTTCGATTTTCTGCGTTTTCCGGATCCATAGCAAGCATTTTGAATTCGGACTCAAGGATGAAAAGGAAAAGGACCTTTACAGTGGTTCTCAATTCCAGTCCTCGTGACCCAACTTCTTTTACTTCAAAAACTATTTAGCAGCTTACAGGACAGCGGATTTTAAAAGTTCTGCCTACAAACGTTAATTTAATGGACAAAAACACGTACTGTAAGAGCCATTTTGTCTTTATTTAAACCTTGTTATGTAAGTGTATGTCAAGTAGGGGTCTCTCTTTGAGTAATTGGTTACTGAATATAGAACCTTCCTTCAGGAGACAGGTGTTGCTGGAGGGAAGGTGCACACAGTTTTTTTTTTTACCTGTAAGCTATGCTACACGGAGTTATGCTATGCCATGCTGTGCGATAGGAAATCAGTACTGGTGAAGGACTTGGAACTGTGATTTATTGACTGTTTGTTGGACTCTTGCCTACTAGAAATGAAGATCAGTCATGGTAAAATAAATCTACAATGTAAGCATATTAACTTGTGTGTGGACATTGCAGTGAATACCCGTGCACAACCATTAACAAGCACCGTCCAGCAGCCCTCAGCTGCTTAAAGTAATAAATAGACTTGGCTGCTTACACTTAAACATAGTATAGTATAGTATAATATACAATAGTGAGCCTACATTCTGACGTACAACCCAGAAGCGCTGCGCTGTTACACTACGTGAAATCACTCAGAGGCCCACACAATAGTTGAATAAAGTCGTTATTTTGGGGGTTTTATGCGCACAAAAAAGTATTCTCGTCGCTTGATAAACTTAAGGTTGAGCCACTGTAGTCACTTGGACTATTTTATCAATGTTTTTACTAACATTCTGGGCAGGTAAGTTTAAAGTACAATAGAATTTAATCAAAAATATCTTAATTTGTGTTCTGAATATGAACGAAAGTCTTACGGGGTTGGAACAACATGAGTGAGTAATTACTGACAGAATTTTCATTTTTGGATGAACTAAACCTTTAACCATTTCTGTTAACTTTGTGTAATATTTCAATAAGTCTGGGCCATTCAAAGCGTGACATCTTGTGTAATTAATATCAAAACAACGATTTGCATTCTCTACTAACTTCCTTTTAACAGGGCTAAACATAACCAACTTTACATGAGTTTACATATTCAAGTTTATATAGGGACCGACCCAGACATCTTCTTATTTGTACGTCTTTCAAATAGTATTCGTACAGAATACACATCACACAGGGTCACAACACAAGCTTGTTCTAGCATTGATTCAGCACTTCACTGGAAAGATGAAAGCATCCATCTGTCTCCTGATTGTCATCTGTGGACTGGCTAAAGCTTTGATAAGAGAGCATTTCTATTTGACTATCTTCAAAAACTGGACTGATGCTCAGAGTCACTGCAGGGAATATTACACCGATCTGTCAACAATCACAAGTCAAGAAGAACAAGACATGCTTATACAGCTTGCAGGAGGAAATAGTTTAGACAAATGGATTGGCCTGTATAGGAACACATCCAAAATTGAACAGTTTCTGTGGTCTGATGGAAATTCATTTTCTTACAATAAGTGGGAATCCGGTCAGCCCAATAATCTTAATGGAAGTCAGTACTGTGCGTCCTTAAGGTACACCTGGTTTGACTATGAGTGCCCTAGGTTACGTACTTTTTTCTGCTATAGGATGTTTATTCTTGTTAAAGATAAGAAGACATGGGATGAAGCTCTGCAATACTGCAGGACTCTCCATACTGATCTGGCAAGCATGACCACTGAGAGACAATTACAGTTAGTAAAAAAAGAGATGATGGAGTCCCAGACCGAAAGTGTGTGGACGGGCCTGCGTTACCTGGTTGGAGAATGGTTCTGGGTTAACGACAAGCCTCTGGGGGATCAAATCTCACTGCCAGAGTGCCCAGATCAACCCTATCGTTGTGGAGCCCGCAACACAAAAACTGACAAATGGGAGAACAGAGACTGTGCTGAGAAGCTCAACTTCATCTGCAACTGAAAACAAAGATGAGGAAGTTGAATGAAAAATTATCTTGACAATTATTTAACATAAATGTAGCTACATGTATTTTAATGGGCTTTAACAAATGAGCAAATAAAACATTCTAAATATTGTTAAAAATAACAAGTTAAAAACAAGTATAATTTTGTTTGGTTTCACATCTGAAATAATTATGTCATATATTTTTAGGAATATTACCCGATGCTGTGATTGAAGAGAGGAATATCTGGTTATCATCAAATGCATATCTAGGAACTTATATGTTTGTTTTTGGTGTATGATTATTTGTAGTGGTTATCAATTTTGATTTATATTATATTTAATATATAAATATTAGAGGGAAATATATCAAAGGAAATGCAAGAATATTTGATTTATGTTTGTTTTTTTATTTATTTAGAGGCACCATTTCACAAGTTACATTTTTTTCAGAGACTCATTTTCTGAAGACACTTTCTTTTAATTTAGGTTTGTGAACTGAATACGTAGGATGATGTTAACAAAGTATATTAAACTTAGTTCTCTGTTGCTCTATTTCTCTCTTGTTAAGTGTCATTGTAACGTTTACCATGATGTAATACATATTCATCCCTCCTTTTAATCTCATCTGCCCTTCCTGAAATAATGTTTTGATATTAGCCTCTTTGTAGACTCAATCATTTATAATACAAACATTATATTAATCTTAAAAGTACTAATTTAGTACACAATACATATCATTATGTAATGTTAATAAGCTCATTAATACTTTCATTAATTTTATGTTCTCAGGCAATAATACTTTTAGTTTAAAAGAATGTCTCTCTCTAAAGCATGTTAATCTGAGCACAACCCTTCAATTCCTTATTTGTGCGGTACTGCAAGAAATCTGCCCTTGTGTTGGTCTGGTTAGTTGGAAAATTCATAACAAACACCAGTAAAAAAGGCACTGTTGAAGTATGTGAAATGTATGATTTATTTAAAAAGCAAAGGTAAAACATGTCTTCAGTTGTGCATCAGGGCCCGTATGTCTAAAACGTGTCAAAATTCGAAGAATGACGTAATTTTAATATCATTTACTGTGGCCGAGAGAGCTCAACGCGCTGAAACTGAAGATAAAACATGCAAATAGAAAAAACACCCGCAAATTAAGAAAACATCTTAATCAGTTTTACAACGCACATGTGCTCCTAATACACACAACACATCCAAATACAGAAATGTGCTGCAAAAGTTTACAACACAACCAAATACAGAAATGTGCTGCAAAAAGCACAGACCACAACGGAAATGTTTCCAGGGGACCCCAATAAGTGATGAACCCGGCTGGGACATGCTTATTGCTCAATGTCTACTTTTTTATTCTATTTTATAAAAATAAAAAATAAAATAAAAAAAATGATTGCAAAACATACAGAGATGACATGTTAATGACATACAACTTTGTATACAATACAAAATGTATTAACAATATGTTCAATGTCATCAGCATACAAATCAGAAAAGAAGAGTTAACAAAGTGCTGAAAAAAAACAAGATAAAGAAAAAGAACATGAGGGTAAGATATTTGTCACAGTCTTCGTCTGCACCTGTCTGTCTTAGTCTGCACTACACTTCCCAGAATCCCTTGTGTCTCCACACCTGAACTCACTCCCTCAATCATCCACCTGTTCATCGTCCTCATTATCTGGTCCTCACCGCCATGGCCGCCCGAAGGGTCCACACCGCCATGGCCGCCCGAAGGGTCCACACCGCCATGGCCGCCCGAAGGGTCCACACCGCCCTGGTCGCCTGCTCGTCCTGCTCCGCCCTGGCCGCCTGCTCGTCCTGCTCCGCCCTGGCCGCCTGCTCGTCCTGCTCCGCCCTGGCCGCCTGCTCGTCCTGCTCCGCCCTGGCCGCCTGCTCGTCCTGCTCCGCCCTGGCCTCCTGCTCGCCCTGGCCGCCTGCACGTCCTGCTCCGCCCTGGCCGCCTGCACGTCCTGCTCCGCCCTGGCCGCCTGCACGTCCTGCTCCGCCCTGGCCGCCTGCACGTCCTGCTCCGCCCTGGCCGCCAGCAAGGCCTGCTCCGCCCTGGAGGCTTCCTGCTCCAGATCGGCCACCCCTTCATCAGCCTCCAGGGCGCCCACCCCCCCCACCCCTTTGTTGTTCTATGGCGCGAGTTCGCGCCTTGTTGAAGGGGGGCGTTATGTCACAGTCTTCGTCTGCACCTGTCTGTCTTAGTCTGCACTACACTTCCCAGAATCCATTGTGTCTCCACACCTGAACTCACTCCCTCAATCATCCACCTGTTCATCGTCCTCATTATCTGTGTCACTTGTCTTCACCTTGTTAGTGTTCGTTTGTATCTGTATTTAGTTTGCTACTGTTCAGTCTGTCCTTGTCGGTCCTTGTATACGTTACTGGTTGATGTTACTATGTATTGAGTGTTACCCGTCTGCCTGTACCAGTTGTGTGAGTTATTATAGTAAATGCTTGAATTGGAACTTTGTGCCTCTGGCTGTCTTCACCCGCACCATACCCGTGACAATATTATTCTGCACATCACGTTTCTACAATGTTTTGTTAAATGGCTTGATTGTAAAAGTATTCTTTTTATAACTGACATTGTAATAAATGTAATAATAACTTTTTCCACTCTACAAATCAATGCTCTAACTGAAATAAACTGATAAAAACAACATAATCATTTATTAAAATTTCAATGGTTCTCTCTTGTTTTTGCATGTGCTCATAGTTTTGTAGCCTGATTTTGCATGTGTCATTACATTATCACAAATAAAACAATTGACTAAAAGCACAACTACACAACATTTGTTACATATTATTGGATACACATATTTGGA
The DNA here is from genome assembly GCA_033366665.1 of Phoxinus dragarum. Taxonomy (NCBI): domain Eukaryota; kingdom Metazoa; phylum Chordata; class Actinopteri; order Cypriniformes; family Leuciscidae; genus Phoxinus; species Phoxinus dragarum. The sequence continues at coordinate 4,710 of JARPMJ010000856.1, read as the reverse complement.
TAAAGGGTGAAGATGTACATTTTCCACGTATGGCAGTTCATTGACTTTCCAACTGATCTTCAAACCATGCAGCAAAATCAAGCCACTTTTATGAGGATTTCAGGCTTCCCTGGAGTTGTTGGAGCCATTGATGGAACTCATGTTTGCATCATTGCTCCAAACGTAAATGAAGAAAAGAAAAAATTGCTCCAAAAGAAAAGGATCCCGTAGCATCAACACTAATTTGTAATAATTTTGCATAATGCAAATCCATTTTTTTTAAATACATTTATACAAAATACAAAATAAATGTTTTAGTGCCTTATGATCTTTAACTGTAGAGGATGAAGTTGCAGTACATCCTTACAAATGCAAATTGTATTCGAAGAAATTCTGAGTACAGGTTTTTGGTCCAATAAGTAATACCTCAGTCTTAGCTGTATTTAATAGAAGAAAATGACAGGTCATGCAATATATTATATTTTCAACACACTCTGTCAACTTAGATAATTTAGAGAATTCATCTGGTCGTGATGAAATATATAACTGAGTATCATCGGCATAACAGTGGAAATCAACTCCATATTTTCTTATAATATTTCCAAGTTGCAGCATATATATATTGAAAATAGCAGAGGGCCTAACACAGATCATTGCGGCACTCCATAATTTACTGACATTATCTTAGATGATTCCCCATTTAAGCTGATAAAATGGTAGCAGTCTGATAAATATGATCTAAACCACCTAAATGCCTGTCACTGAATACCAGTGTAATTTTGTATTCGATCTAAGAGTATTTTTTTTATCTATAGTGTTAAGTAGTGAAGTAAAGATCAAGTAAAACTAGTATTGAGATACAGCCTTGGTCAGAAGCTAGAAGTAAGTAATTTGTCATGTTAACGAGTGCAGTTTTCTGTGCTATGATGGGGCCTGAATCCAGACTGAAATTTGTCATACATCATTACTTTGCAAAAAATTGCACAATTGAGCAGAGTCAACCTTTTCTAGTATTTATAGCCTGGGACACACCAAACCGACGCCAAAGAACGAGTGCTGATGAAAGCCGACTGTATTGTCGCCGCCGTCGCCTGCGTCGGGGGGGAAAAGCTGCATGAAGACAGAGAGAACTACAGCCTGCAGATACACAAACCGTAAACAAAGCAGTGTGTATTTACCATTTTGAATATCAATCCTGCTAAACACTTTCCACTCCGCTCAAGTTAATATTGAAATATTCACCAAGGAACACTCAGGTAAGATGACGCAAACGTTAGAACAGCATTCTATCTGTACCATTTTGATGACTTTGCTCGCTGTTTTGTTATTATTCTCGTCCACTGACTCGTTTACTGAGCTGAACAGCCAATCAGAGGCGATGATGAACCTGCTCCTTTTTAAGTACAAAAAAAATATAGTATTTAACTCTACTTCTACAAGATGTTGAACAAAGTGCATCAAGATTTTTTTTTTTTTAAGCCACTGTACATTTAATTGTTTCATTTTCTATCGTAATTGTATGATACTATATTTTGTACATGCAACTTGGTTAGTTTATTGTAAATTAAAAAAAAATATCAAACTGTCACGGGGTGACTTTTCCTGGGGCGGAACCATAGTGGCGGAACCATAGTGGCAGAGATTGGTTCCGCCCGGATCAAACACCACCACTTCCGGTTCCCTTCCCGGCCCCAAAATCAGGGTTAATCGGCGGCAGGTGCGCCAATGAACAGCGCGATCCCCGGATTGGATGAAGGGGAAGCAGGAGGAGTATAAGGAGGGCTTCCAGAAATCAGTTGTTACGGCAAGTTGTTACGGCGGGTTGTTGCGGCGGTCGCGCACGGGTTCCGGGTCGGGTTTAGGCCAAGCGTGGTGGTAACCGCTTCCAGCCGTCGCGGCGAGAGGATCTGGGCATCTGGGCAAAACACGAAGGGCAACGCCTGGTGAATGTTGTGGACTTAGCGATCAAGGATCCGGAGAACTGCGAAGAGAAAGGAGGAGACGGGGTTGAGTATAATACAGACCGCGTTTTGCATTGTGATTCAAGTGTGTGTTCGCTGTTGAGAAGTTACCTGCAGGACAGCTTCCCGGAAGTGCTGATCGACGAATCCCTTTGGGAGAGAGAGCACAGCGGCCAGGACGGGAGCGGAGCACTGCAAGAGGGAACAAGATGAGCACACGGGTTGATCGATGCGTGAGTACCCTGAGAAACTTATGCAGTTGGATCTAGGAACACGAGTGGCCCCACTGCAGAGAGTGAGCGTGGGAGAGCCAGAGGCGGTGGACAGGAAAGACGCCGGGGTGGTGCGGCAGCGACGTCTCTCTTGCTGGCCCTTCGCTAGAACTGCGCTTCAGCGATCTCCCCGAGATAACCGACGTGGGCAAAGTGGTCTCTGGACCTTAAGTGCACCTGGATTGCGTGTGGAGTGCCGTGGGTGAGTCAGTGTCTTGACTATGAAAGTGTACACTTGAAGTTTACCGTGTTGTGTGCGTGTTGTCACAAAGACCACTTTCCAGACCGACCCCCTCTCTGGGGAGGATAAGGATCCCGAAGCTGGCGGGGCGGCTGGCCCATATATTTAAGCCGTGTTCAAGCCCCGAGCCATCGCTACCCCCCCCGAGCTTGAGAGCAAGAGAGAAACGGACGCATCGCGCCTACGAAGACAATGAGTGAGACCCACTGAGTGAAGTTATACTTACCTGTATCCTGGCCGAAAGTCCCAGTGTTGACCCAGATCCAGAGAATGTTGTGGAGGTGTTTACCTGCATAACGCCGGACCGCTGACCCATCCCTCAAGGAAGCCGCCGAACCGTTCAAAGTTCAAAGAAAATCTAGTTTCAAACTTGTAATGTGCTGTTCATGTGCCCTCTGCTCATGAATCGGATCTTTCCGGAGTCTGATGTGTCCCACAAAATATGGCTAACCAATAGTACACACTATATGCACTCAATCAAACACTCTTCCTTTCTTGAACAATAAGCCTCACTTACAGATTACCATTGAATGTTAGGCCCCGTTTACACGAAGGGAAGACGCAGATATTTCCCTGCGGTTTGGCCTCTCATTTACTCGAAACCGACGTTTTTATCACAGAAAACGATTATTTCTAAAAACTCCGGCCAAAGTGGAGATTTCTGAAAACGCCGGTTATATGTTGTCGTGTCAACTGGGAGAAACGGGGTTTCAGGTTCTCTCTTGTCGATTCTGAACATTCTGATTGGCTTGCATGGCTTTATCCTTCTCCCTACACTGGGGGATATTCGTTTCTCTAAATACCCGGCTATGTGTAAATGTGGCCTTAGAGTATAAGTATATAAGGAATTTTTAGAAACAAGATTTGATTAATTACTGAATCTATTTAATAGGCCTGTATAAAAATAATCGGCAATACATTATTTTGATGGTTCCCTTTAGACATTTATTTTACTAAGTAGCATTGCACCTACATGTCAACTAACTCATTTTAGTAGAGTAGCCTAATATCTGTTAACGAATTGGGATGGTTCCTGTAGCGTATGGGAGCCGAATGCATGATTCGTTTATCTGAATAATGTACACATTCTTGCCAGAGACTAAGAAGACCCCTGGGACTTTAAGCACAGGATATTGACCACTTGATTAAGTTAATGAATAACACCCAGAACACAGCCCTGTTCTTTAAGTTTTCAAAGATTACCCTGTTTTGCGTCAAAAGTGACCCACAAAAGCGCTATTCAGGACACAAACCGACATTGTCCACTGATATGATTACTGACTCCCCAAAGGTTCGTCACGAGGTCCGAACTTTGAATGACTCAACACCAAGATCACGTGATGCCTTAAGGACATTGACTGTTACACACACACACTCATGGACTCTGAAACTGAAATGTCCACATATGATCCAATAGCAATGTTGTTGATAGATTTTTATGTCTATAATTGGTCAAGATAATGTCTGAGGTATCTATGCAACGTTGTTAGGTTAATCAATATCACTATGCTAGTGAGTATGAGGAAATTAGGTAACCCTGTATTTCTTTCATCCAAAAAACGTCATTCGAGGTGTCATTGTAATGGAAAAAACATGTCGGAGTCGAATCTTGACTGCAAAGTACAAGAATATGTATTTATTCTAGGAAATACCCTATTTCTAGATATGAATGTTAAAACTTGATATCTCACATGACATAGTCAAAGTGGGCGTTTCTTCACGAAACAAAGAAACATCTTTCCCGCTCCAGATCAGAAGATCCTATTTGCTGTTGTCCCAAAAAGAAGGCGTAAACATATGTCTTTAAAAGCTATTCTCTTTCTCTGACTTTTTGACTTTTTGACTTTTGATTTTTGGCTATCCAACTCTTCCAACTCTCCAACTCTTCCGCGCTCTTACGCGCGCTGCTCACCTCCGGCCATCTCCCTCGGACACCCACATGTTCGAGTCGTAGCTGCCGTTCTATGCAACTAAGTTATTTGCCTCTTCCTTCACAGGAGATGAATCTTATTTTCCGGTAAACGTTACATTCAGTGAGCCTTTTAAGTTTCCCGCGACACCGGAAGACGCAGCAGAAACAGGACACCGTCCACGCTCCCTGCCTCTCAGCATACACCGAACAGAGAACAAAACTCGCAAGTATTGAACGCTCTGAAGCTGAGTCCAGGTGTCTTTGAAATTAGGTTTCTGTCTGTAATTATTACCAGCTATTCTCTTTCTCTCTTCTTATTTTCCCCCTTTCATTTCATTCACCCTA